>JAOVVB010114671.1:0-12676 GCA_028570985.1 Heterobranchus longifilis
AGATATCTTGGCTAATTCTAGATGGTATAAAGAAATAGCACAAAGCTGTGGCAGCTACAGATGTTACATAGATGTTGACCCCATGTTTTGCTCTCCCTTCTTATAGTAGCGAAACCAACTGTCCTTTCTGACGTATAGGTCTATATGCGTCTTTTCCATGCAGTATAGCCTTATAGGGGTATGTTTTCTGAGGACCTCAGCACATAAACATTACATACTAAGCCAGTCCCCTTCCCTTGTTTATCTGTTCAATAGACTTCCTGTCCTACAAACTTCTAGTGACCTTGGAAAGGCCTACAACCATGCATAACTGTGGAGTCGGTTTTAACATATACAACAATGCCCTGCAGCAAGAGCAGCATGCCATAACTGCCATAAAAATGGACAATGGGCCAGAGTGTGCCGTAACACCAAATCTGAGAATGAGGCCACAGAGCAGGCAGACCAGCCATCTTATTTCCTAGGCTCAGTGTGTAATGCTGAAGAGACAAGTGAGCAGTGGACTGTGCAGGTGCATGTGGATTCCACCCCAAATGAATTTAAAATTGACACGGGAGCAGATGTCAATGTCATCAGTGAGGACACATTCCACACACTCAACCCAGAGCGACCACTGGAACCAGGAGGTGAGCTGTTTTGTCTTGGCATGTTTAAGGCTACTGTTAACTACAAAGAAAAGTCCTACCCTGTTAAAGTCTATGTGGTCCGTGGACGCACAGTTAATAACCTACTCAGCTGGTTCCTGTCTATGAAAATTAACCTGGTGAGGAGGAAGTGAAGTGACACCAACAGGCCTACAGTGAGCATGGGACACTGAAAACAGAACCAGTGAAAATACAGTTAAAAGACAATGCTCAGCCATATGCCGTGCATGCTGCATGTCGCGTGCCTATCCCAAAGTTAAAGAGGAACTGCAAAGAATGGAGAACAATGGTGTCATCGAGCGGGTGACACTACCCACTGACTGGTGTGCGCCGTTTGGCAGATACTGTTTCTGGATTTCCAGCGCACACCAGAGATCTTCCAGAGGAAGATGATGGAGACTCTGCAGGGGCTGGATGGTGTGGAAGTCTTTATGGATGATATACTCGTGTGTGGGGACTCAATGGAGCAACACAAACACTGAAACAAGAGAAATGTTCCCTCAGGCAGAGCCAGCTGTGGTTTCTGGGTCATCTCATTGACCAGTCAGGGGTCAAGGTAGATGCTATTTGTCAGCTTTCGCCACTTTGAAATGTGCAGGAACTAAAAAGAGTCCTAGGCATGGTGAACTACCTGGGGAAGTATATTCCCAGCCTCTCCACAGTAGGCCAACCACTGTACGAGCTTCTGAAAAGCAAAAATGCATGGACATGGGGCCACCCACAGCAGTCAGCCTTTGAACAGATGAAAGAGCTTCTGACAACCGCACCTATTCTCACCTATTATGATGTCTCCAGACCCACAGCTGTCTCTGCTGATGCCAGTAGCTATGGGCTGGGAGGTGTGCTGCTCCAGCTTCAGGATAAAGAGTGGAAACCAGGAGCATACTGTTCCAGGGGTCTCACAGAAGCGGAAACACGTTATGCACAGATAGAGAAGGAGTGTCTGGCTGGTGTGTGGGTCTGTGAGAATTTTGACAAATATCTCTGTGGCATGGATCAGTTCAGGCTGGAGACTGATCACAAGGCATTAGTGCTACTTGTCAACAACCAGAGTCTAGTCTTCTCATGAGACTAATGAGATACAAACCTGTGGCAGAGTATGTACCTGGAAAAACTGTTGTCGTTGCGGACAGCCTGTCCCGGAGTCCACAAACGTATACAAGGGAAGAGACATGCACAGTGATGTGGCATGTCATGTAGCCACAGTGATGCAAGGTTTTCCAGCATCCCTAACTAAAATGGACAGCATCAGGATGGCCACTGTGACCGACAGCAAGCTACAGTCTGTCATAAAACTCATAAGAACAGGATGGCCTGATTATACAATTAACATCCCAGCGAATGCCAGGGAGTACTTGAAAGTGAAAAATGAGCTATCAGAACATGATGGATTGGTCATAAGAGGCAGCAGAATAGTTGTGCCGAGGCTGATGAGAGCTGACATTCTACAGAAAATACACAGTTGTCCACTGGGCTCACAAAGTGTAGGGACAGAGCCAATTCCGCAGTATTGTGGCCAGGGTTTTCTACAGAGCTCAAGGACACTGTAATGTCATGCTGGAAATGTCAGGAGCAGAAGCAGGCCCAACAAAAGGAGCCCCTCATCCCCATGCCTGACCGTCCATGGAAAAGAATCGCACTTGACCTATCCAAGATTCCTGGAGGTACTGCACCTGCCATCTACCACTAGCGCTCAAGTTATTCAGAGACTAAAAGCAATTTTTGCAAGGTTTGGGATTCCAGATGAGGTGGTGAGCGACAATGGACCCCAGTTCTCCAGTGCAGAATTCCAGGAGGTGGCAAGAGAGTTGGACTTCAAACACGTCACATCCAGTCTTCACCATCCTCAAGGAAACGGACACGCAGAGAGAGCAGTGCAGACTGCTAAGAGAATCCTCCAGCAGGACGACCCACTTATAGGACTGCCGTCACCTCCGAGCAGAACCAGCATCCCAACTGGCCCAAGCCACCCCTCCTACATCCACTGAGGACATGGGGAAGCTTTCCCAGTCTGCGGATGTTGCCAATCCAGGGACTGTTGATCCCGGCCAGAGCATGGCCATGACCCCTGAACCTGTACACAGACCAGGACTGATTGTGACCAGGTCTGGATGTGTCAGCAGGCTAGCTGATAGGTTGAACGTGTAGAAGGCAGTTACACCTATGCTAAGTAGTTTCCCATGGATTTTTTGGGGGGGATGAGAGGATAATGGAGTTATAAAACACTTGGAAACTACAGAGAGACTGAAGAAAGGTTTAATCACATAAAGTGTTAAGTTATGTTGAAACGTTTGTTCAGCAATTATCTTTACATGCTTTATTGAGCAAGTTAAAGACAGACACATATGTTGAATTATTTAATATGGTTTCAATTAAGGATACTGCATATTGCTTCCTGAAAACAAATATTTAATTTTATTAACACGTACATTTGAGTTTACAGTAGGAGAAAGCTAAATGTTTACGGAACACATGGTTAGCATAGGGGTGGTTGAGGCTCAGTAAGTAGAGCGGTTGTCCACTAACCGGAAGGTTGGCGGTTCGATCCCTGGCCCCTGTAGTCTACATGTCGAAGTATCTTTGGGCCAAGATACTGAACCCCAAAAATGTACCATTTAAAGGGAAGGCCTGAAAATTAGTGTCATTTTGGTTAGTATCTATTACAGCAAGACGTTTTACGTCCGGAGCTACAATAAAGGCAAGTTTATAAAGTATTTGACCCTTGACCCTCTTTACATTCTGTAGGATATGTCAGCAAGATAAGAAGCCAGCTGCTAGGGGTAGAGAGATGGGCGCATTCATCGAGTCTCCCTACAAGTCCTGTTGTAAAGTAATGTATGTGCACTTGTTTCATTTCAGCTCAGTGGAGAGATACTAACTTACTGCCCGCATCTATGACGACACTGTGTCGACACCACATATCCGTGATTTCACATTGCAGTTAAGAGCGCACTAAAGAACTATACATGACCTGTCGTCATCACCTATGTTAGATGCGTCTCCTTGTTTGGTTTGTAGATGGGCTTCCCTGTCCTCTCATGTCCTGTCTCTAGTGTCACAGCTTTTGTGAGTTTTTTCCAGCTGACTCCTGCTTTTCCCATGCTACCACGGCTCATTTTGTTTTGTTGCTATGAAGCAGTCTCACAAGCTGTGCTTACCATGCGCAAACTTTTGAAATTCACACCACAGTTGAGAGCAACACAGGAACTTTGCCTTGGTCTGGAGGAGCTTCAGTGTTTATTCAGAAACCAACTGAAACCTACACTGTACATTTATTTATAGGAGCATACTTGCTCTTATAACATGACGATAGCAGATGATAGCCTGCCAGATAGCCTGCCAAAACTTCTTGTAAAGTCTCAGTTAATTTTCCTTTTTTAAAGGGCATTATCAATGGCACAGTTTGTCTGTCAGTAGAAAAAAATCGCAGCCTGGTCACAAACTTTCTCAAATTACAGCTAAACAGTTCATTAAAATGTGTTTCTGAAAACAAATCTTCAAGGGTGTAGCTATCTGCCAGGAACTGTCTGCATGACTATGTGATAAATCAACGCAACAGCATGTCCATTTGTTTACATGCAAGCTGCTAGTATGCATGGCTAATGTGATGTCTGAAAGATCGACCACAGTAAACAGTCAAAAGTGTGGTTTCACCTTAAAGAAGTTTTTCACTGCTGAAAAGAGGGTCTTTTCATAAAATGGGACTGTCTATGTAGTATAAAGGTGCAAGATTTTTTTGAAAATTGGTGCTATATAGCCAGAGAAAACAAAGAAAAGGGGCTGTGGTATCCCTTTTCGCTCCAACAGTAGGAAAACCTACAACTCCCAGAATGCATTGTGCGCGTTGCCTTCCAAGGCAACTCCCACTCCCAGTCCGGCCTCTGCTCCCTCCCTCCCTCCAGGCTGGCTCGCCGCTCGCAGCAGAGCTCCTGGTGTTAGAAGTGAGGAGAAAACCGTTGTAATTTTCCTGTGGAAGTATTATACATCCATTTGTTTTGCTCGACAACTTCTACATTTTAATTTCTAACGGTGTCAGCTCATAAGAATGGCATTTAAGTGCCATTCCGTGGCATTTAAGCCCGGCCCAACCCTAGCCTGACGACTCACGCAATTACTCGGCCCGAACCCAACCCGAACCCTAAGTTAATAACACGACATGATGACACGCATCTCTCTCTCTCTCTCTCTCTCTCTTTCTCTGTTCCTCCATAAAAACTATTTTGGTTCAGTAAATGTCAGCTGTCAGTCAGCCTGCTGAAGACAGCCACTGTCACATCAGCTCTCAGGGCACCGGCCAAGACTTTTTTTTTTTCCACAGAGGCAGTTTGGATTGTAATATAGAACACATACGGAGCGCTCTCTGCTCTCCTTTCGCTTCTGGTGAGTTTTTTCAGTCACTGTGACCGTGTGTGTGTGTGTGTGTGTGCGTGCTGTGTTAAATTAAGCGAGATGAATACAACTTTATATTTATTTTATTAATAAAAAAAAAACAGCCCGAGCCCAACCCGAACCCCATCTATGCATAAAAAAATCTGCCCGAGCCCGGCCTGAATCTGCCCATGGTGTCGGGGCCCGTCGGGGCCTGTTGGACTTGCAGTTCTCTACACTTAGGCTAGTCTTCAAAACACTGCTCTGTTCATGCTACTGTCATGTATTTCATGACTGCATAAAGTACTGCTGCTTATAATGAGCCACATGCTGCACAGTAACATTACTCACAGTTTTATCCACCACTTTTCCCATCATTGTTACAGGTAACAGTAAATCATAGCTCCATACAGCAGACAGACTGCAGCTGCTGCTCTCAGCACCTCTCTTCTCCTCTGTGTGCGAGCTCCCCCTCCCCCAACCTGTATTAGAAGTTTTATTTTCCTGTGCAAGCCTTATTTACTGGAATCTGTGAGAGCAATGCTCTGAACTGATCATACATGCCCCGAGCCATGTCTAGAGAGCCGAATGCTGTTTACGTGAACCATTGCTAACCAACTACAGTCTGATGCTACTATGCTAACGGGAGGCTAACAGGCTAATCTCTGATAGCATCGCCAAACAATAAACTGGAGCAGTGTGCTACGCCAGTCTTCAATGGACCTCATAAAACGTGTACTGTATATTTTCAGACGGTATCATGGCGTATTAGTAACAAAACACGGCACACATTGCACTCACCAGTTATCTGTCCAGTCGTCCATGTGGCCCTGCTGGCTGCTGTGGTTGCTGCAGTACGTCCCCAGCAGTCCTCTGTATCCCAAAGTCTGACTGTAATGTTAATGCATGCCACTGTCCCTTCCTCGTTAGATTCGGCAACTTGCTGCACATTTACCGCAGTGACACACAAGTTGTCCCTAGCCGGTCTGTGTCGCTATCCTCTCCCGGCTGGCAGTGCTCGACTATCAGCCTCTTCCTCCATACGCCGTAACTCCTCCACGCTGTATTCTGGCCCGGATAAGTAGCCATGGATGTCAGATTTCAGCAGTACAGTATTAAAATACATTTCTTTCATATCTTCGAGAACATTGCTTTGGGCCATTGTCTTCCAGTGGTTGCTCGGTGTAAGCCAGTGGGAAAATGGCGGACAGACTGTTTTGAGTTTGGGCTGAGAAACACACCCCTCTCTTACGTGAGGGTCAGGTGGAGGTGGGCAAAAAGAACACCTTTTGACGTCAAACGCGTCAAAAGGTTTTCTTTCAGTAAAAACGGAGCAAGGGCAAAATGGAGGGAAGTTTTTCATAGTTCATTTACCCATATTATTATGATACAAACCTGTTTTAAAATCGGCGAAGTACCTGTTTAATAAAGAAAATGATGACAAGTGCAATGCACATGGGAAGCTGCAAGTTTGGTAGCACAAATTATTTGCAGCAGCATGGTGTCAAGACTGCACAGCGATAACATTAGTAGCATCTTGTTAGCATCTCCAATAGGCTAGAGCCAGGGAAGCTGGTCGACACACCATTCTCGAAAAGAGAAAGCTGACCCCTCGGACAGACTCATATTTTTCTCAAACCCAACTTGTATTTATATCAGTAGGTTTAAAAAGATGTGCAAAAACAGCTCAAAACGTTATTATCCACAATTGGTTCAACCGCTCGTCTACTAAGTTGCTGCTTGTATTGTCAACGGAATAATGTCATATAATAGTAAATGTTTTTATTATATTATTATTCAAAGATCACAAATTGCTGCTTACTACCTATGACAATCACGGATCACAAGGCGATTCTGTGTACTGCATCCATTGACAACACTCCAGCTCGTGCAGCCAGATGGCGTCTTAAGACAACTTTATTAAGAGATGGAAAACTCAGAATACAGCTAGAGGAAAAATTTACAGAATTTATACAGATCAATAAGAACTCAGGATCCTCTGGGATCCTAGGATCCTCTGGGATGCTGTTAAGGGATTTATTAGGAATAATACTCTACTGTGAAGAAAGCTAGGCTCCGTAAACTGCAACAGCTTGAATCTAAATTTGCAGAATTAGACCAATCACTACAAAGCAGTTATTGTGATGAGAAAGTCAATAAAGAAATTGAACCTAAACAGCAATACACAGTGTTCCAATCATTTTACACTGAGCTTTATAAGTCAGAGGTGGTGTATAACAAAGATACTTGTGATGTGTTTCTTAGTAAATTAGAACTCCCCCGTTTATCTGAGGAGGATGCTAAGAATTTGGCTGAACCTATATCACTGGAAGAGCTTGAACAATCTGTGAGAGAAATGCAGGCAGGGAAGTCCCCTGGAATAGATGGGATCCCACCTGAATTCATTTTGACATTTTGGAATCTCTTAGGTCCATTGCTTTTAGACATGATACTTTTTTCTATAGAAAAGGGATCTTTCTCTAGAAATATTAATGTTGCCTTGATATCACTCTTGTTAAAAAAGGACAAAGATCCAACTGAATGTGGTCATTATAGACCTCTATCTCTGCTGAACAGTGACATTAAGATTTATGCCAAGATCCTTGCCCGCAGACTACAGGCGCACATGACAATGCTTGTTCACTGTGACCAAACAGGCTTCATTAAGTCCCGCCTGGCCTATGATAATGTTAGACGGCTGTTACATATCGTGGAGTCAGTAGGGAATAGTAACTCACCAGCGGCAGTGTTGTCTTTAGATGCCATGAAAGCATTTGATCGCTTAGAATGGTCCTACTTATGGTCCGCACTAGAGAAATTGGGTCTAGGAGAAGGGTTTATATCAATGATTAAAGTATTGTATACAAATCAAACTGCAATGGTTATGACAGGCAAAAATTGTTCTTCTTCATTTGACGTTTCTAGGAGCTCACGACAAGGCTGCCCTTTGAGTCCAATGTTATTCGCGTTATCACTTGAACCGTTGGCTCAAGCCGTACGCCAAGCAGATAATATTTCTCCAATCTCTATTCATAACACTCAGCACGCCATAGCATTGTATGCTGATGACATATTATTATTTATGGAGGATATAACTAACTCTATTCCGCCATTGCTTACCATCTTTGACCAATTTGGAAGAATATCTGGCTTTAAGATTAATTGGCAGAAATCAGCACTTTTACCATTGAATGATGCCAGTAGAATTGCTAAGCTGTCCCCTTCATTACCTGTAGTGCAGCATTTCACATATCTCGGTGTAGAAATATATCCCTCCCTGAATGCTATTACCAAGAATAACTTTACAAATGTATTTAAAAAAGTCACACATGATCTGGATAGATGGATGAGCTTACCAAACTCATTACAGGCTCGTATATCTACTATAAAGATGAATGTGTTACCCAGAGTGAATTTTATTAGCTCTATGATACCGCTTGCTCCACCGGCAGGAAGTTGGGGAAAACTACAAAAAGCGATCAACAAATTTATCTGGAGGGGCAAGAGGCCTCGTCTGAAAACATCAACACTCCAGCGAAACAGGAGAGATGGAGGCCTATCGCTTCCAGATTTCAAACTGTATTTTTTGGCCTTTAGCCTACGTCCACTCACTGCATGGTTTAACCCCACATCCAATGTTTCTTGGCGTGCTCTAGAAGAAAACATAGTGCATCCATGGTCTCTCAAAGAGGTGCTATTATCTAATATCTCAATCAAAAAGTGCAAATTGCTATTTGGCACAATTATAACTCAACTGATCGCAAGCTGGCGCTGTGCTGAGAAGCTCTGTAACATTACAGCTCAGTGGCATTCAAATTCTCCGATCTTTAATAACACAAGGCTACTAATAGGCGGTAGGCCCATTCAGTTCCCACAATGGAGGGATCAGGGGATTCATGCGCTTAGTGATATCTATGATGGAAATGGTTTGCGTGCATTCCAAGATATTAAGTCTAGTTTTAAATTACAGAACTCATCATTCTTTTTCTATTTGCAGCTTAGAGCTGCGCTCAAGGCTCAAGTTGGTCCTGATTATAATCTGTCTGTGCATCCTTTAACGGAGCTAATAGAAACTAAGGTTAAGACAAAGGGCTTGGTTACTGCTATCTATCAACACATATTAACAAGCTCATATAAACCCTTAGTCCTTGATGCAATATGGAGAAGGGACATACCAGATATGGATCCAAACTTTGACTGGGACAATGTGTGGACTAATATTCTTTCATCCTCTAGAAATCCAAACCACCAGCAAATTCACTATAACTTTGTACACAGAACTTATTTAACACCCCGTAAGCTTTGCTACATGAAGATTTTAGATAATCCCTCATGTACATTATGCTCCCAGAATCTACAGGGGACTTTTATGCATATGGTCTGGGACTGCAGACCTGTTTCCATCTTCTGGCAAGAAGTGGCAGCTACACTATCTATGTTAGTAGGAAAAATTATACCACTTAATCCACTAATTCTCATTTTAATTGACCTATCCACAATTACATGTATCTCACATTGTCAGAAACGAATATTACTTGCTGGCCTAACTGCTGCAAAAAAATTGATTGCAACACGATGGAAACCACCTCACACACTTAGCTTATCTCATTGGTGTCTTACATTCCTTGATGTTATTTACTTGGAAATATCCACAGCGCGCATGCATAATGCAAAACAGGAGAATATTCTGTCTTGGCATGTGGCAGCGGAAAAAATCAAAGCCAAAATTGGAAACTAAACTAAACATCTGATATGTTGTTGTTTTTGTAGTTGTTTTTGTGATATATACAATACATACACTTGTTGTATTGCTATTGCTATATATATAGTATGTGTGTATGTATGGATGTATATATATTTATAGAGGGTAATGATAAAAATATCTGATATCTGACTGGCGATGTATGCTACTATTAATTGTTTCTGTATATATGAAAAATAAAAAACTTTTGATCACAAAAAAAAACTTCAAAATGAAATGTAACTACAGGTCGTAAGAAGCTCCCTGCACAAACGACCTACGTGGACGTTTTTTGGAGGACGGGCTGCTAATTTTACCTCGCAGAACACAGGAGTTGCTGGTCTGCTGCTGCCTCGATCGTTTAGTTTGTCGACGTTTTTAAAAGAGTTCGGAACAAATCTAACAAAGTATTCTGCGAGGTAAAATGACTGTTTCTGTCAAAGGAGTCTGGTGGCTTTAAGGAAGGGCATCCATGAGAGCACGCCATGCCCCCAGTGGATATTGCATCTGAAAAATGATTGTTTCACTTCCTGTTTTGTTTTTTTTCCTGACTGAGCTGCTGCTGTCGCTGTGAAGCAGCTCTTCACCTCTCCATCGGCGTATCACAACACTCGGGACTACGTTACCTGCAAATGGTGAGACTTTTGCTACAAAACAAAAGAACAGACAAAATGTATGTATATCGACAGAGAGAGACTGAAAATCACTTATCGGAACAGAAGTATTAATAATACAGAAGTGGATGGTTTCATAGCATTTCTTACTGTCACATTTTAAACATACGGTAGTAAAGTAGCCTGTTATTCTCCTCTCGTGGGCAGAAGAGTATGAGCTGTTGTCTGCATGTTCTTTAAAAGGCTTAAAATGTCTTAAATGCACAAATTAATTTTCTTTAGTCATTCATTTGTCATTTGTCCTTGCATGATGTCCCCCCCTCTCTCTCCCAAAATTTCCTGTCAGTCTGTCGGCTGTGCTATCTCATAAAGGCAAAAAAAAACACACAAAAAACACCCAGAAATTATCTTTTAAAAAAACAACTTAAATGTATGATTTCAATATTGTATATTGTATATATGATTTGTGGAACACGGGCTAAAATATTCAAAATATTACAGTCCTGTAAGAACAAATTGTATATTGCTTTTGTCAAACGTTCTCTTTCTATGTGCTGTTAATGTTTTTGTATAATAATTATCAACTTGTTTTGTGTTGGTTTTACTGATCAAATTTCTAATAAGAATATCATAAAAAAAAATAGTGATGTGCAAATGTGCATTCAAGACCAGCTGCAGGAAAACCTTCCATTTTGGGACAAGGAGTTAGAGTTAAGACTTTAGTTTAAGTTTGGGTTTTGGTTTAAACATGTACCACTTATGGCTAAAGTTTAAGGTAAGTCCTCCTGAGTGACAAAGATAAGTTTGTGTGTGTGTATCTGTGCGTTCATGCAGGCCCCCCGGTGGCTGAGCTGCAGTACTGCAGTGTTTCTGCTCTTGGTCCACATCACTCCGGTCCTCACGCAGTCCTGCGGGGGAGCCCCGGGGATCCCGGGGATACCGGGCACCCACGGACCCAACGGCGTGGATGGTCTCAAGGGAGAGAAAGGAGACCCTGGTGAGCTCACGGACACAAAGACAACAACGCATTCTCATAAACGGGTCGTATAATATTTATTTATAGTTTGTAGATATCATATGTTCCGTTTTAAATACACGTGCCGGTCGCAAGATACACACGTCAATAATACGACGATTAACGTTGTGAAACGGGACTAATTTGTTACGTTTTGGCAATAAAACGATCTGGTATGGTTAGTGACAAACCACTGGGATTGCATTAAAATCCCTACTTCCGTTTTAAGTCCTGTGTGTGATTGATAAATAGCACTACAGGTATTAGAAAAATATGTATTTTTTAACTATAACTTATGTATGTAGCTTTTTAAGTTACATATGTAAGTTAAAATAGCTCAGTGTTGACTTTTGGTTTCCACGGGACACATAGGTCTCCTGGGTGAAAGTCCACCCTGACCTCCTCCCGATACACAGACTTTGTTGCTCTTAATACTTAATGTTACCTGACTTCCTTCTTTGTTCCCGTCATAATTTCTGCGGCCACTAGAGGTCGCTGCCAAACAACGAGCATCTGTATCGGTCTTAATGAATGTATGAGTGATATATGACTTACACTGCATTACTTTTCGTAGGTATGTACTATAGACTGCACAAAAAGAATGGACAGAGTAACTGTGATGTCAGCCATTGGTTTGTGGACTCCTGTTTTGATGCCACAAGTTTGGAATTTTGGCCATCGCCATCTTGTGCTTTTGAAACCGGACGTTACATTACCAGGTCAAGGGTGGTGGTGATTCAGCTAAGCTAGTGGCGGTGACGTTTCAATGGCATCGCGCTAAGCTAACCGCTAACTGGGGAAAGTTTGTAGATTTTCAACCGACTGGCACAAGTCATCCAGTGGATTTTTAACGGCGGGGGGAGCGGGGAGCTTCGGGCACCCGTGCCATTCACTGCAGTGAAAATCAGCAAACTTTCCCTCAAGTTAGCAGCTAACGCTAGCCGATCGCTAGTTAGCTTGGTGCTTCTGAATGCTTAACAACACATTTTTCGGCGACTCGTGTTACAATAAAGAGTGAAAACACACTGTGAAAAGCTCAAAATTATAAGATGAAGCCACAGACAACACCCAAAACAAGTGAATGTGCATTTAAATGTACACAGGCCATGGTTAGCATTGCTAAGACTCTATCCTGTTGCTAAATGGCGGCCTGTCGATCACGCGGTAACCACGCCCCAAAACATCCTCTGCTTTATCGTCTATTTTCTTCTTAATGAGACCATAATTTACTAAATGAGCATCATGCTGTATTGAAGAAGACTTGAAACTAGAGATTGAGACCATAAACTCAGTA
>JAOVVB010114700.1:0-12676 GCA_028570985.1 Heterobranchus longifilis
ACGCACACGCACGCACGCACACACGTAAATATATGTATGTAAATTATATGGACATACGTACATACAGTACATACACACACACAAACACACGCACGCACATGCACACACACACAGTAGTCCATATGTACATAACTACACACACAAACAAAGAAAAGAACAGTTTCCTTGTTGTCTCGTACAAACCTTATTGTTCATGAAAGCCTTCAAGCATTGGATTAGTTTATGTTGGTTCCGTTTATCAATATTCTCCTGCCTGAAAAAAAAACAAAAAAAACAATGAAAAGGATATTGTGATTATATGAGCAGAGCACGGTTCTATAAAAATGACACGGAGATGTGATGTCATCTTACTGTTTCTTGTCCAGCAGCTTCTCCAAAGCATCCAGGAGAAGACCGAGACCCTCATGGCCGAAGTTATTAACCCAACTACAAAGAAGACAAAGACACAGAAAAATCAGTTACCCAATATTCAGTCAGCATTGTTATTGCGCTGCTGGTTTATTGTAAGCCATGTTGATTGACAGAAGAAAGCAAACACAAACATTATTGCATTAACCTCTGAGGAAATCAGTCACTCAGACTAATATCAAAGGTTTAACACTCACTCGGATAAATTGATTGTCGTGGTTTTTAATTCCTAACAGGGAGAGCTGCAAATGAAAAACCACCGTGATACTGAATACGGTCTGAATGAGTTTGAATTTAAACTGTACCCATCTACAAGCAAATGAACACCCATCCATCTTAACTAGTGTTCCCATCGCTAAGCCGTTTGTATCCAGGCCCCCCTGCGAGCTGCTGTGTTCCTGTGCCAAAAGATTAAGCAATGCAAGAAAGATAACACTGTAATCGATAATGGATCGCAAGAGATAATTGGCTATAAACCACAGCGTATCAGGAGACTGCAAATGATCCAGTGCAGATGAGGCCGTTTGTCTCAGCCAGGAGAAGAGAGAGGCAGGAGGAGGGCGGGCAGGACAGTGTGGTCACAGCCAGATTATGTTATTAGCATTACTTGTTTTCAGGCCCCTAACTGTCAATAACGCAAAATGCATGGAGCAATTTTCTGACATTAATGGGGCATAAGTCAATGATTTATCCCGCCTTTTTGACAATGATTTGAAATAATAATGGTTTGAGTATTAAAGTCATTTTTATTGACTCAGTGAGTTGGAAGAGACCCTCAATTAGGGATGAGATGCATTAGCCTGAGGCAACTGGCAAAGTTGAGGTGAGATTTTTCTTTGATCTGTGACGAAATTAGCACACGCTCCAGCCCCCCGCCTACCATTACTCAAATTTCATTAGCAGACAAGCAGAACCAATTTATAAGTTATTGATATTTAGTGTAGTGTATAATGATGATCTGTTTTCTTAATAAAAACAAAACATCATAACGTTACACATTTATAAATGTCCGTTTACAATGAGCCTTCCTGTTTGAATGTTTCCATATATTCATATTTAAGAAGAAAGAACAAACTGCCTCCGTTTCCTGCAGAATAACAATGCAGTAATATATATTTGTGATGCAGAGGTGGCGGTAGGAGCAAATGAGACAGTGAGACAAAAAGAGGGAAAGGGTGCCACATGGCCGAGGGAGCACAATTCAGTAAATGCACAGCCTTTGTTTACGCTCCTAGATAATGATGGTAATGTCAGTCTTCACACAACAGGAAATGGAACCCATATTTGTGAAGAGAAATTATGTTTATTACACAGTAACTGCAATATGAGAGTCTGGGAGTCTGCTGTGTGACCCCAACAAGGTGTGAGAGAACTGAAGAAAAAAAAAAAAAAAGGCTTCGTCCTCTGCAAGGACAAGTAGAGATTCTACATAATTATTATGTCGTGCTATGCTTTTTTGGTTATCACAGCAGGGTTCCCATTGTTTTCTAGAGATCATTTTCAGTGATGATGGAGCCGATATGACAGACAGGGATCACATACACTAATATATTCCTCTCTGTGGAAGTCTGTTTAAAAAGACGTGCCGTCTATACGGAGCCCAACTTTGGAGTTTTAAAACCTGGAAATGAGTTCTGGTTCCCTCGTCTCGAAGTCATTGAGTTTTTTAATGTGTTTTTTATTTACGTGTCTGAAATAAGGTCTGTGGTTAACACAAGCTTCAGAGACTTTCACGTTTTGTTCTATGACGTAAAATACGTCGGTAAATACCCCGCTGGTGAATTCTGTAGCTTTAACGTGTGTTTAAAAAGGCGGTTGCTAACAAGTGGCTAAATGAGACGACAGAGGTTGTCGAGGACGTTAAACGTCACCGTCAGTTTAGTAGTGACGACGGTGATGCAGGACGGAGACATTCGACCATTGGGTAGTTTGTTTATAGCCTAACGTTAGCTTTTTACTTCTGGCGATTGCATTTACACTTCTAAAATCATAAAAGAAGAAAAAAGATTATCTTGCTAGGCAAAACATAAGTATCAAAAACTTGTGTTTGCCACAGAGCTTAATTTCTGTAATGATCCAAAATCCCATAGGTTTTTTGACGAGGGAACCCATGAGGATGCTAACTTCTGGGTTGTCTTATAAGAAGACATCGTCCCGTCGGCTCCCTGTGGCTGTAACTTATCAATGAAACCATCTCTTACGTGCTTAGAAATTATGCCAAATTGTTCATAGATTAATATAATAATAAAAACCACTACAGTTACCAGCCAGCAGTGACTAATATTTACATTTGAAGGATGATGCAACTTTATTTTTCATGGTTTCGGCCACTTAAGTTGTAATATCATCCAACCTTCATATGCACAGCGTTCCCAGAACATAACAGTCTATTCAAAATACTCTCGTCCATAAACTACCATTCGAATGTTAATGTGACACTGAACAGAACTTCGCCCTTTCAGATGCCAGTGTTATTAATTTTGGGCAGCTCTGAAAGATAACCTGTGGTTCATTCTCATCTAAAAGGCAACAGGAGAATGTTGAAATCATTTTCTAGAACAACACAAGACTTTACAGGACATTTCTCTCATTTTCCAAGACTGGACAATTGGTCAATTGTTTTCCAGGTTTTCCAGGATGCATACTCTGAAAACAAGGTGTAAATGTATAGTATATCAACTATGCTGTACTGCTTGCATAACATATTTCTTTCTACATTAATTTCTACCATCATTTAAATTAATTTGTAATCATTTTATTAACTAAAGTGATTACTTTTACATCAAGTGAAAAATATCCAAAAATGTTAATAATTTTTAACGCACATCTTCTAATCTAATATCTATTAATGTCACAATCATAATTAAATGTTTTCTCTCTTTTAGGAGAATCTCGTGTCCCACTGTATGTTTTCTAGGGATGTAACAGTGCAGCTCAAAATGTGGTTAGATTAGTACAGGACTCCTGTACACTGACAATACACTTTTAAAAATAAATATTTGTTATTACTTATGTTATTATTAGTTTTTCCTAAGCATACATTAATTCAAAGACTGTTTTCGTTCTCATTCTCAGTTTAGTTTTTCTTTCTTTTTTTTTGGTGGCAAAGACTAATAATTAACTCTCTTAAATTCATAAATAAATCATCTTGTTTTACAGGTAGATGCTTCTCTCCATAAAACTGTACTAAAGAATAAAACATGCAGAGATATAGGAATGTCTTCATGATGAATCTCATGACGGGCAGAACAGAGCAGAAGGAGGCTCTGGAGTAAAATAGGATAACTGGACATCTGGCATGTTTGGAAATGGGCTTTCATACATGCACACACACACAAACACACACACTCACACACACACACACACAACGATCAGTCAGGGAACATCCGTTGACTGACTGTGACCAGCAGACTGAAAGACTGAAAAACCATTCCAGTGTTCGGAGGAACAGTAAATTTCTGAACAACAACTCCCATTCTCAGAGATTTTGTTGATGTTGCTATCCATTACATCACACTAAAAAAAGGTGGATGCAGATAACCTCCAACAAACTCTTTTAATAACCTGTGGGAAAACATCGGTACCTGTAAGTTTGCGAGTCAGAAAGTTTTACTAATTAATACCTTCAACGGAGAAGTTGCACTAATTAAAACGGAATATAAATTGGAAATTCTGCAACAGATGTTTGTGGAAAATGTCTGCTGTCTGCTCCGTGTTTACCTCGTCTCTATTGTTGCTGCTGCACTGAAACGGAGGAGACATAAAAGAAAGGAGGGGCTGGGAATGTCTGCGCAGAAAGTTTTTCATCAAGAACGTGTGCCTCGCTGCAGGTTGCAACATAATGCAGACCTCCTCAAGGTTTCTAAGGCACTAAATGTTTTGACTCCTCCCTACATCCCAGACTGTCTATCATTTTCTGTCCCCTCACGTATACCCTCAGGTCCTCTGCAGCTTGCCTTCTAAATGTCCCCAAAGTTACCACAAAGAAAATGAGAGATGGTACTTCTGCAGTGTTTGTCCTGAGGCTGTGCAGTGCCCTTTCTCTTTTCATCAGAGAAACTGCCTCAGTGGACAACATACTATTACAACTAATAACACAATACTAACACCACTACTACTACTACTTGTAGTAATAAGTCTGTTTCTACTTCTCCCTCATAGAAAACATTCTTTATTCCAACATATGATTAGCATCAGGGCTGCACAATATAGTGTTTTTTTTATCCTCATCGCAATATCAACTTTCACAATAAACACATCACGAAAGACTGCGACATGTCGCGAAAGACACATTTTTTTAGTTAGTTAAAATAAATTATCTGTAGAAAACTGCCGTTTAAAGTGTAACGATTGTTCTTTTTTTAAATGGTGCCTTTTGTGTTCACTTCAATGTTCAAATTGTTCAATAAAATGTCAGAAATAACTTCCTTTTGTTTTGTTTTTTTAATTCAATAAGCAATTTGTTGTATTTTAGCAGAATACTGAAAGCAGCAGAAAGGAAGTTTATTTATCGCGAGAAATATTAAAATTTAATTATAATTGTGTTATTGTTGCTAACGTAGAGCACTTGTATTGTAGAGGTGGTTAACGTGTTGTTTGGTCAAACACAACATATTTGTTTCTCTGGGACATTAAAATATCAATGTAGCAATTCAACATTGAAGGAACACAGAGGACGAATCCTTATCAGTCTCTTCTCCTAATGTGTGCATACATCCAAGGATTTCATTAACATGGGGAGAACTTGTTCATCTAATATTGATGGATATGATCTTCTAGTTAAGTGCCACAAAATTGTTACTTTCTGCAATCATGTATATTCTGCAGGCAAAATAAAAAATTAATGCTCGGTCCTCGGGAATACATTTCTTATTTTATATTTTGTGTTATACTGGCTGGATGCAATTATGTTATGTAGTTATGATAACTGCTATATAATGTATGCGTTGGAAATCTCACAGATTCGCCGAAAAAAAAAAAAAAACAGTGTTTAGATATAAACAAGATGTTTACTGGCAAGATGCATGTTCGCTAAAGAACATTTCAGCCGCATCGAAAGTCCATAATATTAATAATATCGTGCTGTTAACTCAATACGACAAAGTCGAAATGCCTCGCGGTGACATCGCCATCTGTCTTCCTGTCAAATGACATTTGTTCCCCAAAAGACCAAAAGACATTACTGACTTTCTGACATGTGCTGCCATAACAAATGTAGTTATGCATGAGCAAACATTCATCCATGCATCCAATTTCTATACTGCTTATGCTGTTCAGGGTCACGGGGGAATATCCCATCATGCATTTCATGAGAGGCCGGGCACACCCTGGACAGGTCACCATCGCAAGGCGCACACACACACACACACACACACACACACAACACACAACACACACACACACACACACACACACACACACACACCACACACACACACACAAACACAAACACACAAACACACAGTCAGACAGAGGGAGAAAATCTTGAGGAAACCTAGAACATGTCAACTCTACACGCTAACGCCCCAGATGGCCATCTCGCTGTGCGGTGACAGAGCTAAGCACCGAGCCACCATGAGAAAATATGTGCATGTATATTGGCATGTGTGCATTACATTAGGGCTCGGCTATATGGCCAAAATCTCCTATCCCGATATTTAATATCTCAAGAACGATATATATCACAATATAGAATGTTTCCTGGTAATTCAATAAATACAGTCTATATGAAATAACTACACATTTTTGTATAAATACTTGACAAATGAAAAGTACTGAGTATTTTCTTATTTTATTAACTTTAGTGCAAAACGAACGCTTTAAGTTTTAAGCGAAAATATAAAGATGGAAATATCTTTTTCCAGCTGTACACTGACTCTGTTTACATGCATGCACACAAAATGCAGAATATTAGTTAGTGCGTGCTGGTTATTATCAATTTAGACAACATAATTGTAAATCACAATATCTCGATTTATGATTTAATCACGATACGATTCCATTGAAAGACGATAAATGATCAATTATCGCTCAGCCCTACACTGTATCTATCTCTATTTATATATCTACAGTATTTTCAAGCTACAGTAGTGAGCCTTTGCTGCTGATTTCAATAAAAAACTCTGTTATTTAATCATTCACCTCCTCACTACATCATCCAGACAGCCTGGACAGTCACTCTCACATCAAACTGTTCTTCAAGGTTCTTCACTGAAACGTAGAGAATAAAAAAAAAAAAGCTGCAGTAGCTCTTCAGTCACTATACATGTAGTGCCAGCACCGGTTTCCTTTTATTTCCTCTGTCACACACACACAAAGTATGCATATATTTTGCCAGAGTGGAAATACTGGTACTCCTAGTGCCACTCCAGACTGTGTTCACTGACTTGCTCAAGGATATTGCTAAAAGTGAGGGCAGAATATCATAGTAAAAAGTGTGGAAAACAGTGTAGAGAGTGTGTGTGTGTGTAGAGTTCTGCAAATACTTGCCAAGGGAAATGTTAGTACATGATGAAAAGATTACTGCGCATCACCAGCCACAGTAAGTGACTCAACAGCGACAGAAACAGTGAGAGGCAGACACTCTCTCACCCTTTCTGTTTGACTGATCGCTGGTCTCGTATTTAGATGGCTTGTACGCGCATTGATTTCAGTCCACAGACCAGTGTTATTATTTTATCACGGCTAGGTGGGGAGCTTTGTTATTGAAAGCTTATGTGCAAGAGCAATATCTTTCATATTGTATTACAGGCAAAGCCATACAACTGTCCCTCTGTGGGAGTACTGACCCTGCTACAATATTCCAACTGAAGCCCAAAGCTCCGTGCAACAAAGAGCTCAGAACATTATAGCTTGAAACCAAGCACCGCCCGCGTCTGCTCAGTGATTTACCATGCCAAACATGGAGCTACATTATACTTTGATCAATTTAATAGCCTGCTGAAATAACTATAATGCACAGGGCGTATCAGATGGCAGATATTAGATATCAAATATTTACCGTACTTTTCTGTTCTTCACATCTTACAAAAAAAAAAAAGAATATGTTTCATAGAATCGCTATTCAGAGCAACAGTTTTTAAATGTGTCCTTTAGAGCTTTGATTTATTTGATTAAAATCTAATTCTGTTTCAGAATTAAAGGCTGTGGCCTTTGTAACCATTGTCCACGATGTCCTACGATAATAAAACATAAAAAAAAATAATCACAGGAGCACTGAATGAATCACAAAAGATATGTGGTCACACAGGGTCCATATTCTGTTATCACTGCAATCACACTGAGCTTATATAATAACTCATTCTCTCGTGTGCTTTTAATGGAGCTTTGAGTCGTGCGTCTAGGTGACTTTACATTTCAGACTCTCAGTTCGCCAGTTTCTAATCATAATAATAGTTTTAAAAGTTTTCAGTATGGTTTTATCTGTCTCAACTCATAAAATGAATGTAAATATGCTTTCTGCCTTAAGAAGTTGCTTACCTTTGACATCAAAGATAATAAAGTAACTAAGGTTGAATGGTACAAAAGAACAAATTATATAACTGAGTATTCAATACTAGGTTCAAGATGAGATCATTCTTCCATGTATTTACTTTAAGTTAAATGAAAATTGTAGTTGACACAATATACAGCAAAATTAATACAAAATACGGCACACAAAACCTTTTCTTAACTGTAGTGTGAAATAAAGCAAAACAAGACTTAAAGGTTTTTAGCCAAAAAAAAAAGACGCAGCGGCCTGCGGTGAAAAGTTGAAGCAGATTCAACTTTTGGAAAAACGCAAACTGACGTCATGCTGCGGTGATCAGCATTTATGCAACCATTATACATGCATGCATACAATATGCATAGAACAACAGAGACCTCCAGCATAAATAAAGTGTAAATAAAATAAAAATAAAGTGTTGAAGCTGTTGGTGTTGGACAACTACCAGATGAACGGACCAACGTACATTATCATCCCCAGAGCCACAATGCTAACTTCTCTAAAAATTTACATTTCTAAATCTACAAAAAGAGTATGGAGGACTATATATATATATATATATTTGTACTATCATTGTGGTTATAATAGCATGCAAATACTGATGAATTCACCCCACGATGAAACTAAATGAAGTAAATCTAGACTGCAAAACAAAACCAACAGGTTATAACCTGTAAACACCAAGAAACAAAACAAAAACCTTTTTTTTTTCTTACAAAATCCTTCACAGAATTATTTAAATCGACCACACACTGTTTCATCTGTTGTTGTGTTGACCCTTATTCACAGAATCCCTCACCTCACACAGAAGCGAGTTAAATATTTAGAGATTGTCGATGGATATGGTAGAACCAAGGATACACATACACAGAGCAAAAATCATTGACCTGTGCCGTCCTTGAAAGAGAACAACGGGCAGCTGATATCCTTCACATGTAACTCCAGGTAACATGCACGCTCTCCATCCAAGTGACAGGTGCTATGTCACTCCACTGAGCTGTCCTCATAATGTCTCAGGTCTCCATCTCCTGCTGGCTGGCACAGTTAAATATAATGCATCACAGCAGACGGCTGGACAACGCAAGGACGATCGTAACGTAACACACCTAATTTGCTCTTTAGATACACTATTTTGGAAAGTGGTTTCTCTTTAACTGATGTTTCATGACAAAAAAAAACATCTTGGCTCGCTCACAAGAGGTTTTAATCTCAATGTGACTTCCTAGTTCAACAAAGTTTGTATATATTAAAAAACGTCATTGAGCTACTGCAGAAGAACCACAGAAAGCCCCAGGGATGATGTATTTCTGTAGGACAACACAGAAGTTAGTATCGCCCCGCTTCCCTCGATAAAAAGCCTCTGGGATTTTTCCATTGGATTGTGGATTATTGCAGTAAATAAACTCTGTGGCGAACACAAGTTTATTATACGTAGATGTTTTGTTCAGCAAGATAATCTTCACTAATGAACAACACTTTTATGATTTTTGAAGCGTAAATGGAGTCGCCAGAATTAAAAAGCTAACGTTTAGGAAGGCTATAAACGAACTCCACCGTCGCCACTACTAAACTGACGATGACATTTAATGTCCCCGACAACCTCTGTAGTCTCATTTCGCCACTTGTTAGCAACCGCCTTTTTAAAGACGCGTAAAAGCTTCGAAATTCACAAGTCTGGTATTTACTGAGGTATTTTATGTCGTAGAACAAAACGTGAAAATCTCTCGAGCTTTGAGATTTCAGGCATCTAACCAAAAAACCCACTGACTTCGAGACGAGGGGACAGGAAGTGCTAAAATGCTAACTCATTAGCAGGCTCTAGGACTCGTTCCTGCAGGAGGCCTGCTCTATTCACAGAAACAACAGGAGCGGTTCTGATACAACACACTTAATTTGTCAATATACTATTTTGGAAAGTGTTTTTTCAACTGATGACAAAAAGCCCTGTGTTGGCTCAGTAAATAAATGCATAGTCATTGAGCTACTGCAAAGGACTCTTCACAGATATTTGATATTGGTACTAAAGCCAGTAAGAGTGTGAGGAAAATATTCCTGGTGTCAGCACTCCAACAATGTGAATTCTGGCGCAGCCAAGCAAGCATCGGAACAGTGCAGTCCTCAAAAGGAGCACTTTGCACTTCTAAGGCTCCGATCAGACAGAGCGCGTTTTGCAGGTTGAAAAACGCGAGGCGCACTGCCTTTTTTGTTGAAGCCGACCAGATCAGACAGAACGCTTTTTAGCAGCCTGTGATTGTTTTACAATGAGAGTGAAGCTTTCTGCTCGCTGCCTTTGTATTGGTAAAAGATATTTCCACTTCCGTCTGCATTCCTCCAACAACACAGGGCCAAAAGGACCTGAGGGATACTCTGTTGATTTAAATCCATCTCTGTGGTGTCTGTGGCAGCGGAGGTCCGCCGAGATAAGACGCTGCTCACAAGATGCACGGGGCTGGTTTAAAAATCGACACAGTATCCCGTTAGAAAGTTAGAAAGACAGTTTTTTCAGATATATCTTGTAGATTGCCTAAAGGGACGTTGAACCTTAGCTTAACACAAAACATGAACCAACAAATCACCCACAGAAGGCCCGCCTCTCAATTCATCTGATTGGACAATGGGAAGAAACGCTTCATGGAGTCGGGCGCTTTGCTGCCGTGAGCTGAATTTTTTTTCCACGTTCAGGGCGATCCTGTGAAAAAGCTGCGGGGCGCTCGGCAACGCAAAAGCAGCGAGCAAAATTGAAAACAATTACAAAAAAGCCACCCCAGGCTGCTGAAATTCTTTCTGTCTGATCAGGGCCTGAGCACAGCTTGATTCCAAAACATGATGCTAACAAAGACTGAAGGCCAGGACGAAAAACATGAATGAATGCTCCACTTTTCCTGCTGGAAGTGAAGGTGCTTGGCAACAGGCAACAATGTTTGTATGTGCGCGAAAGAAGTGTGAGAGATTGGAGAGTATTAGTCTCTATCAGAATTAAATCAACTATAGTAAGTGCAGACAGCTGACAGAACACCATGCTCCACAGTCACTTTGAAATGACCCCCCCCCCCAAGGAGCGCAAAACACTCCTGAAATTTCTAATTATCCCCAAACAACACCAGGGATTCCTGCACAACAAGTCCTTACTGCGAGGTGACGGTAGACAGAAGCCAGTAGTACAACTGCCAGACTGCAGGTTATTAGACCAATTAATCTAATTGTTCTGTATACGGTAGATCTGTATGTGTTGGCGAAGATCAGAGAATGAATAATCAGGTTTGATGTGATGTATCTACACATCCCACATTCCTGAGTTTCATCTTTCAAGGGGGAGAGAGAAATGCAGTGGCAAGCACTTCTTTGAAAGAACAGATTCTATTTTCAAAGCCATAAAGTTGCCATTTTGTTCAAGCTTTTGTTGCCGTCACCTTATACAGTAGATATATAAAAAAAAAAACGTGTCAGTGTACACCTCCCGGAATGTGCACGTATGTTTGTGCTATTATTTGATATCTGCTGGGAACTACTAAAACGTTAGGACTGCTCTGCAGCACTCCTAAATCCTGGAGCAGACAAGATGACTTTCACAGGTCAGGGAAGTTGATAAATGCTTTTACTCTTAACAATAAAAGTAGGAACAAACATGCGTCACTCTGAGAATTTAGATCAGATTGGACAGATTTCCTGCTCAGATGTTTGTTAAATTCAGGCTCAGGTCACATGAGATTTGGGATTATGTCCCACATACAAAAATAGGAAAATATTTATAGAAGTTTGCATGTATGTTTGATGATATGATAACACGTATACCAGAGATCCTGTCAAGCTGCACTGGTTAAAAACATGTTAACACTCAACAATGCACTATAGTATATATTGATTTGTGTCTAAAGGTATCCTATCCTCCAAAATATAAACCAGGGCCAAATTTAGAAACAGATATTTCTGAATTATGCATGTATCACGTTGGGGCTGTAACAGATATGGGTATCTTGGAGGTTAACAGATGGTGTCATAAAATGAAATAGGCATCACTCTTAAAATATATCCAGGCACTGAGGACATTTATGTCTCCAAAATCGTTTTCACTGCCTCTGAGGAAGAAGGGCGAACGTCAACTGAAGTCAGCCGCAAGGGTAAAAACTAGTTAACTTGCTCGTTTCTGACTGCTCGTCACGTCTGTTCAAGACAGTGTCATAACACTTGTGCCAAATTTAACAGTCAAATAAATCTCTTTGAATGCTATAAAACGAGAATGACTGCACCATCCTGAGACGTAAAAGACAAAAATGAGTGTGGATTCACTAATGAGTGAATTATTTCTGTTACTTTTGAAAACAAAGAAGAACCAGAGAATGCTCTCCTTACAGACTTCTGCTTTATTATTATGTAATTTACACATCTTTGCCGTCTTGTTTCTCCTTGACAAGTGACAGAGCAAACTTGTCGGAGGCCTGGAGGCTGACAGTGGTTTGTAATATCACTGGGAGTTTAGAGAGTACAGTCCCACAGCATGGTGCAAAGAAAATTACCCCGTCGGAAAGCTTCCACCCCCACTTTAGTTCTTTGCTGTGGTAACAGCCACAACATATGTTATGGCCCTGGCAGGTCAGGGTCTTTGGATATCTTGTGTAGGGCTGGCCGATAATTCAATATTCAATGGAATCGTATCGTAATGACATCATACAGACGAAACCATCTAAAATTTCCCCTCCTAGCCTGATCCCAGCTCAGTTCCAGCTTAATCCCAGCTCACCTCCAGCCGCTGGGAGTCTCCCCTCCTCCTCCTGTTTTCTGACA
>JAOVVB010114755.1:0-12673 GCA_028570985.1 Heterobranchus longifilis
AACACAATGGAATGGAAAAAAAGCTCCGGTGTGTCAGGGGTACAGTAGCTCAGTGGTTAAGACCTACCCCTGGACTATGGCCTGAAAGGACGCAGGTTCAAACCCCAGCACCGCCAAGTTGCCCCAGTTAATCCCTTGAGCAAGGCTCTTAACCCTCAACTGCTCAGATGTACAGTATAATGAGATAAGAACATAAGTCTCTCTCTATATGGGCATCTGCCAAATGCTGTAAACGAAAAAGCTACTAAGTGATGCACAGATGGCTCTGGTCTTACTATTAAAACATTTTTTTTTACACTTTTTTACATTTATGTGTGAATCCATTTAACATCTCATGCTGGAAATATCCGTTCTCATAAGGCATCCATTTAGAGCTTTTGATAGATGTTCCTTTTATTGTCCTCTATGACATCTTTGCAACATTCCACATATCATGTTAGCTCGTCCAGACCTCAAGGGACAGGAAGAATTCTGCGTGTTTTTTTAAGATTAATTATTAGTTACTATTAGTTACTGATAAGGTAACTCTGAAAGAACAGGTGTGTTACCCAAATTAGACCTCTAAGGATTATTAGTAACTTTTAAAAACTATTCAAAAAGCCCCAATTGTCTTTGTGTAATTTACACATTACGTGTACTGTTCTGTATGTGCTTATTCTTTGCCAAAACGCTGCTACTTTTAATTCTGTCACTCGATTGCAGATGTTGACCGTAAAGAAATGTCACTGTTGCCTAAGATGGATTTACCTATTTTATGAACTAGTAAAAATGATAAATGACAAATTCATGAAATAAAGGTGTTAGGAGAAGACCTAAACAACATCTCAACGCTGCTGGCACACACATACACACACACACACACTTTTCATTCATTTCATTCTATTCAATTCATCTTTCAATTATTGCTGTCATACTCACACACCATATCTTCTAAACTGTTTTTATATTTTTTATATACTTCTCAGTACACAATTACACTACTCTTTGAACATTCTGTGTAACTTTTCTATTTTTCATATTTCTATTTTAATTATATTATATTGTATTGTATTGTAACTTTTGTAAATCTGTAAATTTGTAGCTAAATAAAAAAATAAAAAATAAAATGTATTAAATAAAAAAAATTTATACCATTACATACCATTAAAAAAATTATATATATATATATATATATATATATATATTTTTTTTTTTTTGAAGTTCTAGCTTTAGTTTAATTGTATTCCATCAATCCATCCAGGAACCTCTGTAGTCCAACTAGTGCCCGAGAAGGCCAATGGTGACCATTGTATTTATTCCTGTTTTCACAACCATGGTAAGACCTCCAGTCAACATTCATACACTACAGGCTATTTAGGAACACCAATTAGCCAAATCTGCATGTCTTTGGATATTGGGAGGAAACTGGAGTACCCAGCGGAGAGCATGCAAACTCCATGCACACAGACACAGAGGCGAGAATCGAACCCTGCCCTGGTGCAAGGCGACAGTGCTAACCATTACACCACTGTGCCGCATTAATTGTGTTCCTCTACTGTAATTTTCCTTCTATTGTAGTGAAATCTTTCTGTTCTATCCTATCTCTTTGTTTTAGGTCACTTGCTGTCATATAAGCATTTCACTGTAAATCATACTGTCTGTGGACGTGCCCATGACGAATACAAATTTGAATATGAAATTTGAATCTCACGTGTTGAATTACCCATATGGCTCATATTGAAAGTGCACATGTACTCTCAAACCGGTGAGTGCTACTTACATCGGGCCCTTGCTCTTGTTCTGTCTGGACCGGCGGCACAAGAAGACAGTCGTGGTCAGGATGGCAACCACAAGAAGCGCCATTGTGGCAGACAGGAAGAGATAAATGCGGCCTGAAGTCGTTTCATACCACGCGGCTTCCTCTGTGAAACACAAACGCAAACCAAATCAAACCTTGTTTCTTTCCTTGTTAATAACTTCTTAAGCGCGGTCTCTACCCACCCAGAGCTCTACCCAACCATTTACCGTAATTGTAGGCGTAACCCTTTAGTGAACACACGAGTACATTCAGTGACTCATCAGAGTCACGCATCAAAATATACTTCACATTAATACTAGTTAGCTGCTGGGCCTTTTCACCGGCTCTGCGGTGCCTCCTACAGGTATGACTGACCTGGCAGGACAGTGAGGCTGATGGTTCGCTTCTTGACGAGGGAGCTCACAGATGGGTGCTGAGCTGTGCAGGTATATTCCCCGCTGTCCTGCTCGCGCACTTGCTTCAGCTTTAGCTTATTGGAGGGAACCACCCACTCCTCTCCCTGCAGAGTGACACAGATACAGATTTAAACTGTAGTTAAAAATAGAGTAATGAACGAGAAAAAAGAGCTACAGAACAGAAAGTACGGCAGAAAGAAATCGAGAGCCCCAACATTACCATACAAATTATTTTGGCCATTGAAACCTGTTTGAAGCTTGTTAAACAAAGCGTAATAAAACTAAATGAAGAGTTCATTTTTCATTATTATTGCTCTTATGTTTAAATGTACCATACTATACTCCTTTTTAAGCTAAGTTCAGCCTTTATTCGTCACATATACATTACTGTAATTCTTTATTTTTCGCAGCTTTGTTAGTAGGCCGGGGGCAGAGCGCAGGGTCAGCCATTATACGGCGCCCCTGGAGCAGACAGGGTTAAGGGCCTCGCTCAAGGACCAACAACAACAACCTAGTGGAACTCGGGCTCGAACCATCAACCTTTGGATAAGGAGCCTTACTGTAACAGCCAACCAACCAAAGTAAACAGAAGTCTTAGAGGTCTCAAAAATGCATCTGTTATTGTTCCTGAAATACCACTCAAATCATGAATTTTACAGTTACGTCATTTGGCAAATCATGCATTCTAGCCTCCCTGCCATTCCGTCAGTTTTACCCATGTACAACACACTACTTCATTGCCATTACTTCATTTCAACTTTGCACAGCAGGATCCCTTCAATATGAAACATGTCTGAATCTACAAAAGAACCAGAGATCACTGAACAAAGTCTGACTCTGGTACTGGGTAAGGCATCGAGCACTTTTCCTCATAAAATTTCCATTAAAAGTCCTGATTAATCTGAAAAAGTATTAGACCTTGTCACATTCTACGTGGAGACTCATAATGTTAACTATGTCATCCTGAGCAGGTCTGCTGTCATGGTGTGCCCTTTCATTGATTTTTAATGGACTTGGAATTAAATTTAGCTGTCAAGATGCCGCCAAGCTTAAGAATTCATTTCATGATATTTGATGAGGTTGGGCACGATCTTTAAATCTTGATAAAGAAGCACCCCAGGGGTGCCATTAGAGCAGTATTTCTATTTACTCTCTAGATGACAAGGCCATTACAAAATTGTGATCACAATGTCTTTTTGAGCATCTTGTCTTACAAAAATTCCTACCAGGAGGCAAAACCTCTCACTGCCCTCTTTTTGCTGCAGTATTCACAGACAGAGTAATGTACTGTATTCCTTATCACATTCCAGCATTACCATTTCACACACGTTCCTAATCTGTCTATTACCTCTTTGAGCCAGGAGTACTGAGGGGTCTCCGAGGCGGTGGTCGAGCATTCCAGCTCAACATCGTCCCCTACTTTAACACGCAGCTCGTCTTGTGGGGCGAGGTACCGGGTGAGGTAGGTTGCTCCGGCCTTGTTCACCGTCACATCGCGAATATCTGAGGGGGTTGGTGGAGGAAGCAATGGATTAAAAGAAAAAGCCACTGTACAGCTTCAGCTGTTATCAAAATGTGGCATAACGTGTTCTTCATGCCAGATTAGACAGTATGAAGTAGGTTTTCTAATGATGTTAAATGAGATTAAAGAACATACTCTTTCCGTCAAAACTGAATTTTACTCATCTCATCTCAGTTAACATTCTTTAATCTCATTATTTACATTTCTAAAAACATTTCTATAAAACATTCTATAAACATTTCTTTAATCTCATTTAACATCATCACAAATGTTTCTTTTCTCAGATGACCAAAACATATTTTTCTTTAATCTCATTTAACATTAAGAGCTTAGTCTTGTTTAGGATTTTGTGTTTTTTCTTTATCCTTTGCTGGAACATTTTTTTTTTCTGATACAATGCAAGAACTTTGGTCAAAAAGTCGGCAGTGAATCAGTTCCCGGTCAGCTTTATGTTGCTTTATTCATAACATGTGCATAGTAAAAGTACCACACAAGACTGGGACAGTAGGACTTAGAAGCAACAAAGAAGTCACAGTTTTTAAATCCTGCATATTAAATTGATCACTCCATGACATAAGAGCTATATGGAATGCTTTTGATTCCTCACGTGTAACGTGATCACGCTCCTCTGCAGCCTTATGGAGGTTCGTTCTCAGACATAGAGTAGAAAAAGCTTGGTTTTATACAGTAGCAAATAACATACTGCTACAGTAGGAGGCTGATCAATAGAAATAATAATTATGGTCTGCGAAGCCTTGGCTCAACATAATAACACATGGAATGGGATTTTTTGTTTTTTGGTTCAGATATGTGCGTATTGACCCATTTCCATTAATCCTTCCATTTACCCCACTACGTTTTTTTGATAAGCCACCGTTATCGGCTTGTTTAAAGACAGAGCATGTCCACCAGCCCGGATCTCTCATAGTGAAAGAACAATAATTTTCTCACAGCCTCAGCTCTTACAGGCAGCCGAGTCTCAAAATACTACTTTCAACATGAGTCACATGACCTACAATTGCCACAAGGTACCTTAGATCAGCAAATCTCACGCTTGGAAATTACACGGTACACTCCTGACAATTGCAATCGGGTTGTGTAGTTGACAACGGAGTCATATTTACAATAAAATTATCATCCTGAACGATGCATGAAAATGCGACTGGTGTTTACACATGAGAACATGGTGTGTTAGTCATTATCGCATGAGCCTTACTATTTGAGCCTCTTATTTGCATTGCATTCGCACCTGCGTGCACACACCCCTGCTATCTTTGTGTGTTCATGTCCATAAATTTAGCCTATATCAAACAAATGACATGTCAGTGTCCATGTCACAGCCAGTGCTCAGAAGGGAAAAAGAACTTACAGTGCACTATGAGCTTGAAGGGCAGTGATGAATTGTCCACCTCAGTCAGGTTGTCAGGCGCACAGCGGAACGTTCCAGCAGTCCAGGTCTGGACTCTCGCTAAGATAAGGCGCAGGCGGCCGTCGTCTTTACTCACTTCCGCGTCGTACCAGAAGCAGCGGCGGTAATAATAGCCGTAGTCGTATAAGTCCAGCCGATGCCAAATCTGCCTGTGCTACAGGAACGACACATAACATGGGTCACTACACACAAATGATTCACTAAACCACCACTTCTGACTACACAGTTCTTTTACTGTAAACCGCTGTTAGGGTTTATCTGACACTACTGTGAAATTTCCCAGGCTTTGGTTTCTTTGTTCTGCGTCTCTCCTGTCAAATCCTTTCAAGCGCTACCTCAATCTGTATATAGCGATACTTCCTATAGCCCTTGTCTGGACGGATATTCATGCAACTTCCTCTTTCTTTGTTCTCCCTGGAATATGTTAACTACCTCTGTAAATTTATAATAGAAGTACGTGACACTCTATTATAAAAATCACTACACAAAAATACACGCCAAATCACAAGAATTTGGCAAAAAATTTCAACAGTCTGTCTATCTCGAGACCAGAGAGAACATTCAGCCACATCATGCGTGCCGTGTGTATGTGCATGCATGTGGGTACGTGTGTGTTTTTTCCCCCCTCTCTCCTGGTTCGGCGAGCCGGACACTCGACTCTTGCATCATTTTTAAACTTAACAATGCCTAGCACAGATTTCATATCTCAATCATTTTCCTAAAAGATTAATCTGTTTGACAGATTTACGAAGCGTGGATCTGTGAAATGAATAAACGTCGAGTTTCAATGACACCGTACACAGTTTCTGTGCCGAGCCAGATGCCATGAATCCTCCCAAGACCAATTGCTGTGATGTCTTAATTAAACAAAGTGATAAATGTTCTCTGTGGCCCCCTAAAACACACACACACACGTCTCCCTGGCATTTGAATGATGGTTCTTTTGAACAGCTTCCCTAAATAACACACCTCCAATTTCCGGCGGTGTGTCCTTTTCTCAGTTAGAATCGCGCATTAGGGACCTAATCACCGTGATAACGAGTCACCTAAGAAAGACCTGGCTCATAACAAATATATTCAACCCAATCAGCTGTTCAGATTTATAAATGAACCCAGCTTTACTACTCTTTCAGTTTGCTTAGTGCTTCCTTAGTATTTAAAGCTATACGCAAGAGACAGTGTACTATGATGCAAAAATTTTATCACAGAAGCATAAGTGACCTCACCCTGGATAGCTTTTCAAAGTGCACAGAGCTGATGTTGAACTCAGATTCCGAATCAAGACATTCCAGAGTCACAGTGTCTCCCTCGACGATTGTTTCTGTAGGACCCTGCATGAACAGGGACGCTGCAAAACACACACACACACATTGCACAAATATGAACACACTTAAGCACTACAAGACAATTCGAAATAAATGGTTAATGATGTTCTTCTTTCAACAAATACAGGACAGTAAAATGTTTTTTTAGCAAAGATCCAATGGGACTTGATGTCTGCAACAACAGACTCATAATAAATGATACATGCTTTATTTTTGCATTTAAAATTCATATTTAATCATTTTGCACTTGACTTGGTCAGACACTTGAATCGGGGGTAAATTAATTTAAACGTAAAAAAAAAAAAAAAAAAACAATATAATATGACTACAACCAATATGCTTCCAAAACAACAAATTGGCTAATTTTGGTTTGCTGAAAATGAAAACAATGTTTATACTGTACGCCACCGTTCCCGTATTAATGAGCCTGATGGGAATCCCTGAGATCAACCGAATATTCAAGTCGACAGGTTTTAAAGTGATGTAGCTAAAACGTGAAATACATTAATAGAGTCATATATACTGTAGATCGATACTAAATTTTGCTGCCTCTTACAGGCAGATTTTTTTTCCCACTAAATTGTGGAGTAGGAAGCCAAGAGTATGATGAGCAATTTCATCAGCTCTATGGAAATCAGCTAAGGCAAACAGAGCCCATCAATGTTTACAGCTGGAGGATTACTACTGAACACTACGAACAGATGCTCCATTCAAGGAATACTCCGGACAACAAATTTTAAGAGCTTCTTTGCTTCAGAGCCTGAAGCTTCTAATTATTTTATGTTTTAATGAGCTGACTTAAAACAGGATAGTTAAAACTATTGATTGGCTACAATTTTCTTGATATCTGGGTTTTTATTGTAGAGTTGTATATACTGTATTCTATATAGTAATACACTATTAATAGGAAAGTGTAAACACAGGTCATTTGATGTACTGTATGAGTCTTGCATTATAAGCTCATCATATCTGTATATGGATTTTTATACAAATAAGCAAAATGTTACGTACTTTCTAAAACTAAATGGAAATGTCTTATTCAGTATATAATATGTGCCTCTTTTATATCTTCGACGTTTATTTAAAAAATAATAATTTCTTATTATCACTGTATTACATTCTTAAAATGAAAACCTAATAGCTAATAGTTGTACTTGTTTTAAGTCAGTTAAAAAAATACATAATAATTTAGCAATGTTCATCTCTGACACAAAGAAAGTTTTAACAATTGTTGTTTAGTGTCACTCACTCACTCATCACCTGTACCTCTTAATCCCGTGTACAGGGTCGTGGGGGGACTGGAGACTATCCAGAAGACGTAGGGTACGAGGTAGGGTACACCCTGGACAATCCATTGCAGGACACAAACATACTGTATACACACACTCACACACTATGGACAATTTGGAAATGCCAATTAGTCTAATCTGCATGTTTGTTTGAGTATCCAGGGGAAACCCACCAAGCACGAAAAGAACATGCAAACTCCATGCACACAGAGGCGGGAATCGAACCAGGTTGGGAATCAAACCAGGACCCTTCAGGTGCAAGGCAACAGTGCTAACCACTAAGCCACCAGGCCACCTGTTGTCCAGTGTAATATATTAAAAAATATAAATATATTGCATTGCTGTGGTGTAATATTATACATTACATTGCTGTACGTTTTTTTTTTTTTTGTAAGGCCTGTAATAACCTTGTCATTTGAAAGATTCCCAGTATTGCCATAAAATATTGATATGAGTATAATTTGCCACTGTTTAGATTGTTTTTCTGTCTCAGAAACAAACTACACCCTCAGTCACTACATTGGCACTCCACCAGGCATGTTGCAAGACATACAGAGGAAGTTTCAACTTGCTTAACTACACTGGAATTGACGAAATTTAACTACAATATTTCCGACTCAATAAATGAAATCTTAGCTTGGTTTCCATGCTTTGGGTCTGTAACGTGTGTTGTCATGTACTCTGACTATTACTAGAATCTAGCTGAAGATTCTGTAGATGGTTTAAAGGAGCTTAGTCAGTTCCGTGCAGACTGTTAGGCTGAACAATCAAGGAAACTTTTTTTTCTTTGTACCAGTTATGCCCTCCAGGCACCAGCAGGTTTTGAGTTATGGAAAAAAAAAAAAAAAAACGGTTGTGTGTGAAACCGGCTATTCAACTCTTGTGATATACAAGATAGAGGACCTGTTGTAGGGTGAGTGAACAGAGAAGGAGAAAAGGACAAAAAGAGAACAGTACAGTAGGCGTACTCTCCACTCAATATGATACGTGAACAGACACTTGTTTATCTCAGAAGCACAGTGGAAATTGTAGTCTTTTTTTAACATCTCTAAGTTGTACATTTATTTATTTATTTGATATTTAGTTGTTTATTTGTTTTATGGTTGTTTGTTTATTCTCTTACAGTAAATACCAGATTCGCCTTCAGTGTATTGCTTTCGAATTAAGGAATTAGTTCAGTGAAAATGTACAGTCCTGTTCAGCTGCTTGGTCAGAAACAGGAAGTTGGCACTTTGTTATGGCGCAGGACGATAAGGCGTGGGGGGGAAACCCAGGTGCACGTGAACTTCTCGTTGTTGTTGTTGTTGTTGTTGTTGTCGTGAACAGAATATACTGTAGTTCCCTCACATGACTCGATGACATTTACATTTTCTCTTCTGTTTTTTTTTTTTTTTTCCCACAGTAACCGGGGTTTCCCACGAAAGACAATGTTCAGTGTGCAACAGCTCTCTATAATTTCACAATTTAAAGCTGCTAACTAAAAGGTGTTCTGGAGTTTCAACTTTCTGAATGAAAATGTCTTTTCTGATTTTCTTGTTGTTTTTTTAATGTTTTTTTTTTATGTTCATGTCCACGCACACATAAGCACTAAGTCACTTGCGTGATACATTTATTCCTTTTATATTTACTTAATATTAGCTATAACTATTTCACAGAAAACTTTGAAAGACTCGCTCACTAAGATACTGTTTTGATTTCACATCATACCAAGAAAATAAAGTGAAAAAAAAAAAAAAAAAACATACTGAACCGAAAAAACCCCACCACTCAGGCTTTTATTATTATTATTATTATTATTATTATTAGGTTTCAGAGATATTTACCAGTGCTGTCCCGCAGGAGCGCGAAGATGACCGCAGTGAGCAAACTGCAGAACCGCATTTTTTTTTTATTCTGATGCCTTGTTTCTTCTCAGCGTCTGAACCACTTCTGAAGTTCTAAAGCGAAAGTTCGTCTCTCGGGTTATTTATTAGGGCTGGGGGCGGAGCTGCAGCCGGTCTGCGTGTTATTCAATCGGGATGAATATCTGCGGTGGTCAACACGGGTCACATTACACGCTTTTTTTTTTTTCCATTTGATGCCATTTAATATTTATTATAAATACCTAAAACTAAAATAATATGCTGTTATACGGCGCAGATCAAAGGAGCGCGTATTTACTTCAACGCGCTAGTTTTCGTTACGTCACCAGTCGCCATGGAGACCCGGCCTGGTTAAGGTTTCACCGCCTGTACTGTAGTTTAAGGAAGGCTATCAAACAAAGTTTTTTTTTTTTTTTTTTTTGTGGCTAAACAATGAACTTCCTGGCAGTTATTCACCCTGAACTTGCAAAAACACTGTTAATTATTTAAAAGTCGGATTCCTCCATGACAAAGACTTTGTATTAATATTTATAGGTCATACATTTTTATTTCGCTGAATCTTTTATAGGCTCTGAAGCGTTTGCGTGGGAAACGGGGCTTTTTCCCTTTTCTAGTTAAACTTCTGAAGGATGAGAAAGAGAAGTGAGGCATGTGAAGTCATCTCTGCATGAGACTTTCTGGAGCACAGCAAGTCTAAACGTGCCAGTGTGGCAGAGTGAAAATGCACAAAGGCAGAAAGGAAAGCTGTTAAAGCTGCTGTTTGTCTTGACTTGCTCTTGCATCAATCAACACTTACACGAACCCTCAGACACTGTAGGTGTTAATTCAGCGCTGATGCTTTTTCTATTCTCTTTACTTTTTCTTTTTTTGTCATGCTGTGCTTGTGCTCGGTTAAGCGTTGGAGAACACGCTGAAGTTGTATAGGATTGCAAGCATGGAAGATGGCTAACACACACACACACACACACACACACACACACACACATATCATTACTTCTAGGCCTAATACACACCTGTGTGTGAGACCATTGAGTATATGTGTACAGTTAGTTATATTGATTAAGATTTATAGTGTAAATAGGAATAAAGCAAACAATGGAGATCTATACTTAAGAACACACACACACACACACACACACTCGTACACACCCATGGTCTGTCCCTACATATACTGTAGTGTACATGCACAGTCATGAGCACATACTCTTTCTATGAACACACACACACACAGTGTAATAAAATCCATTCCTTCATATGTACAGCTGTGGCCCAAAGTTTTTTGCGAACGACACAAATACTCATTTAGTTTTCATGGCAATGGTGCTTCATCATGCTGTAAAAAAAAAGGCATTGTTTATCACCAAACTGTTCTCGGATGTTTGGGAGAAGTTGCTCTCGGAGGATGGCAAAATCGCGAGTGAGCCCTCTCCCTTGGCTGAGATGCAACCCCAGACATGAATGTTCTCAGGATACTTTACTGTTGGAATGACACAGGACTGATGATAGGACTGATGCTTTCAAATAAGGGAAATAAGCTTCAATTAACTACCACTCAGCAGTGAACTTTGGCCTTTAGCTAAACTCTGGAGATTAATAATAGGAATAATAGGAAATAAACTAGTACAGTATTAGTAATAAATTAATACTTAATTAAAAAGTCATAACTAAGTGGCTGCCATCAGTCAGGATGTGGCCCAGGAGTTGATTGACAGCATGCCAGGGCGATATGCAGAAGTTTTGAAAAAAAAAAACATATAATGTTCAGACACAGACAAGGGCACTTTAAAATTTCTCTAGACACACGCACACACATTCATGGTCTGTTCATACATACACTGTACATACACAGTCACAGGCACTTACCCTTTCTATAGACACGCACGCACGCACGCACACACACACACACACACACACACATGGACTGTACAAACACATACACACACACACAGTCTCTTGAAACATAGAAAATGTTCGGACATACTATAACCCCATTACAAAATGTTCAGACATAGTTACGTTTAGACCAAATCTATAGACACACACACACAAACTCATAGTCTGTTCATACATATATCATAAATACACAATCACAGCCAGTTCATTTTTTTATAGACACACACACACACTTATGGACTGTACATACAGTACACACACCACACACACGCAATCCTTCATATGCACTAGTTTATTTCCTATTATTCATCTCCAGAGTTTAACTCGAGGTCAAAGGTCACTGCTGAATAGTAGTTGAAGCGTATTTCCTGTCTGCTGTTCCGTGTTTCATCAGTGAATCTCTTTCTTTCCCCTCTACTTGATCCTCATTCATGAGTTTGAATTAGTGTTTAGAATTTTTCCACCTTCCTAAACCATATTGTTTAAATGAACCATAATGTTAAATGGCTACAGTAAATTGCCCCTGAGTGTGTATGAGTGTGTATGGGCATTGTCGCTTGTGATGGATCCGTGTCCCCAACAGGAAGCATTCCCACTATGTATCCATACTCCCAGGATTCCACTATGACTCTGAGCGGGATAAATAGTTTTTAAAGTTGAATGACCGAATGAATTTTTCATGTGAAGTGGATCAGTTTTTTATTTGACCAGGCTAGGTGCAAATGTTGCCACTGTGCCTCACAACACTTTGAGCTGGGCTTCGTCAGGGCACTGGTTTCTCATAAAATGATACAGAAGACAATTATAAAACCTGATAGCTAGTTAATTGAGCTGTGTCATCCATGCCTAAGCATATCTAACTCTGGGTCATGAATTCCCCTTTGGAACTTTACCTTCATTTTCACTTCTGTTAGGCTTTTTTTTGTAATTCCATGTAACATCACATCACATGCTGTATTAAATTACCTGTTAATTTCATTTAGGGGATAATATCTACATGTTCTACATTTTTGCATGCACTATACTATATGTTGTGTTTTATTACAAGAAAATGGTTAGAATTCCGTTTGAGTGCTCTGTTATTATTTACATTTACATTTAGGCATTTGGCAGACGCTCTTATCCAGAGCGACTTACAAAAAGTGCTTTAATGTTTACAT
>JAOVVB010114773.1:0-12673 GCA_028570985.1 Heterobranchus longifilis
CACCTAACCCTAAACCATGCCATTTGAGGTTAATGCCTAACCATACCCATCTCATGAGATTTTGGAAAATCTAGAGTTACCTTCTAGCCACGACCACAAGGGGGCGATCGAGATGTTTTGGCTTCACTTTTGGAGAGCTGTCATGTCGTCCATCTTTATATACAATCTATGGGGGGTGACCACTGAACACAAAGGCAGAAATCACTAGATGACAAGACCAGTCAGAATATGAATGATCCAAGCACAACGACACCAGCCACTACTTGTCACAACGGAGGTTTTTGGTGCAAGCAACATCAACGGACGTCCCACGACTGGGTCAAAGAGTCTGGTTAGCAGCAAAACCGAATTTTTTTTAAATCTAGAAACATATAAAAAAATATTGAATATTGAGCAAGTGCATAGCATCGCAAGTTGTAAGTCGCAAAAGTAAGTAGATGAATGGAAATGGCGCAATTACCAAAATAAACAATAAATTCAGAGGTAAACATGCTCGGAAGCTTTGATGTTACCGGTTATTAATTTATTGACACTTTCTCCTCAACAGAATGTGCCACAGAGCTTCCCTGAGGCCAGCTCTAAGTGGATTTTGCCAATCAGCTTTCATGGTTAAGCTCTTATGAAATAAACAGAGGCTGTGTCTCTGCTGTGTGAGCAAGAAATTCAAATAGGTGTGGAGAAAACCTGTGGGTGTGAGCTCAGCACAGGTTCTGTGTGAACAAAGTAGGCAGCGCATTCCTGAAATGTAAATAATGATCAGGTTAAAATTAAGAAGGGACCGCAGCCCGACTTACATCGTCTTAAGGAACAGCAAGTGGTCCCACTGTACAATGTGTTTAAGTATGTATCTCTCCAGGAGACACACTGGAGTAAATACACAGCGGGTGTATAAACACACCTACATTATTATTCATGTCTCACCAAGTTAAACTCTGCCTCTGGAACTAATAGTTTACTACAGTATTTGTGTTTGTGTCTAGGGATAGATTACTGGTATGGGATATCAAGTTAATAATGGTTTATATTATAATGTGCAATGTGCATTGATCAATATCAGCAAGCCCAAGAGCCATATTACACTTTCAGAAATAAAAGCAAAGCATTTTATTTTATTTTCCCACACACAGCAGAATATTGATTAAAAAAGGAGTATATTTCATTTTCGTCCAAGATTTCCAAAACAAATGGTCCAAGTCTACAGTGGCGTAATAGATGAGACAATAACTCTTTATCAGCAAATATCTGACAAACTTAGGATGCTGCAGAAATGCCTGACTTAATAAATCATCTAGTATAGTGCTGAGTCTTTTTATTGAAACAAAATAAAAAAATAATTCCATTAGTAAAAGGTATAATATGTAACATTTCCAGAATAAAATGTCTAAGACCTATGTTATACATTTTGTTGATTTGTATACTTACATTATCCCAAATGTTTCCAGCAATGTTCAAACCCAGAGAAATCTGTAATATTATTCAAGGTAACGGTCTGTTACATTTGGTCACCTGTCATATTCCCTTTTGCACATGCGGCAGCGTTGCGTTGTCTGCCAGAAGCTGTCATAAATTGACTTTTTATCCCGTTTTAAGCTGCATTTCACGATGCACTTTTTAGATCTTGGTCATTTTTAACTAAAAAACTTTAACCGGGTGAACGATTTTAGTCATCGGAGATCTGGATCTTAAGTTATCAGATAAACAAGCTGAGCAAACGTTAGCGGCAGCTCTGCTTGCAGCCCCTCTGGAACATCCTTTGTTCCTTGAAGAAACCGTGCTTTTTAACGTGAAATTGCTTTATTCACTTTACCAGTTTTCATTACCTGGTCCGTTTGTTTTGAAGAAGAGGAGACCTCTGTGGATAATTTGGCTCCTGGTAAAAAAAAACCCTAAAAACCCTTTTTTGCAGGGCCCCCCTTGCCCTCAAATCCACCCACATAACCACACTCTTTGCTTGTAAATTCCCAGAGAATTTATTTGAAACATGCCTGTAATTATTAGAGAATTGCAACTTCAATGTGTGACATCTTACTGAAAAAAAAAAAACTAGGCCTAAATAAGGAACGGAAGGAAAGGAAGTAATTTAGAGTACAGCATTGAAAGTGACACGGCAACATCAGCCTCACCGGTGGTGAAGACTCAACTCCCATGCTCATCACAAACATCACAAAATTGTGTCTTTTGTAATTGTTTTGATTGAGAGACACCTAGAGGCAGAAAATTACATCTTGTATGTTTGTTTAGAACTGGGATTACCACTGAATTACGTGATATTGGTTCTCACCTGGCAGAGGTACGGAGGAGAAGCTGGAGGTGAGCGCCTGGCGCAGTGTCTCCAGGTGTTGGTGGAGGAGCCCGTTGCGTCCCCTCTCTTGCATCACGTCGCCTTCCAGCCTCTCCACTGCCCCGCGCATGCTCTCCACGTGTTTCTGCAGCGCAGCGTTGCGCTCCTCGTACTCCATGTTGGTCTTACGCAGCTGCCGCATCTCAGCTTCACGTGCTGTTGAGGAACACACGCGCGCCATCGTTAATTTTTTATTTGCTCCGAGAGGTGTGTTCTTTTAAAGTTCAGGGCATCGCTGAGTTCAGTTGAATGTGGAACTATTCTGGGACGACGGAGCACTATAAAGCAAAACTTCTCTTGAGGTAGCAGAGGAATGTGTTTAGAAACACTTAGACGAGTGGAGGTTTAAAAAAAAAAAAGTATTTCTCAACAAGACAGCTGGCTGTGTTCAAGCTCTTTACCTTTGCTGTGGTTGAGAAACTCCTCTGTGAAGATTGGTATGTCAAACACAGTTCTGTCCTTCCCTTCTGCATCCTTCTGTTGACATCCAGAGACAGTAAGAGGGAAGAAGAAGATAAGCTGCACAGTGAAAACATTTGGCTGCACAGACTGACAGCGAGAGCTGGTCATTTATCTCGCTGGGCTGTAGGTGGGTGGGTAATTGATTTCATACCTGGCCACAGGGGAAATACGGTGATACCGTTTAAGAAATGAGGAAGGGGAAGTAATTTCATCAACAGCGCTGCTATCAAAAGGCCCTGAAATAGTGAAATGTGTTTCACAATAGCAGCACAAGATACAGTGGGTTTCACTTGTTTACTCCTTCCTCTGAAAGAATGCATCATTCCTTCCTCATTTTCTGAACATAACGCAATTTATTCTGAATGCCGTGTCCTTTGAAATCTACAGTATTCCCGCAGGAATGCCGATTCCAATAAAGTCACCTTGACCGTAACCCTTCAGGAGTACGCTATAAGACTCACAAAGGAAACCTCTTAATTGCATGCAGAACTTAATGAAAATGAATTACACACAGTGTTTTGGATTACGAACACAAACACAGCACCAAAGCGGATTAACCCAACGAGCTTTAGTGATGCAACAATAAGCACTTAATGGGTAGAGCAAGAGGAGGGCAAACACAACACACTTAGGTTCCTGGGTGAGAAGATAGCAAAAACAGACTCCGACCATGATTATACAAACTCGCACTGAATCAAACTTAGTGACATTTTCACTGTTTTGCATCGGTTCACTTGTTGAGTTTTTGAGAAATGTTGTTTTAAATTCAAAACCAGCCATTTCAGAGGCTGTAGCGTGCTGGATTTGAAGCTAGAGTAACTATATTGGGATCCAATTAAACTAGAAGATTTAAGGAATCCATTGGTACCAACCATGTTATGCTAGCTTGTCAGGAAGGGGTATAAATAATGCATAGAGGATAGTCATCATATACTTTGATCAAAATGTTCTAAGACTTTATACACTCTAAACCTTCAAAATGTAATAGGCGCCGAACCAAAACACAATGTTTATTATAGATTTATGACTAGAAAACCTCAACACAGTGATGAGCTAGGAGTGTAACGATACATCGATCTCGATCGATAAATCGATGATCCAATATCATCGATGCCTGAATTTAATCAAATCAAAATCGTATCGTGGCAGACTTTGTGACTTCAGCAAATATCGTTGTCCAAAGAATCGATATAATATTGTATCCTGATGATTTACACCCCTCTGCTGAGCTGCATCTCAAATTAATTCTCAGCTTTCAGATGATGTTCACCACTTCTTATGTTGACCTGCTATCTCCGCTTAAACATCCCCTCCTACTATTTACTCTATTACTATTTTCTATTTACTCTACAATTGGAATTTGGTATTGAATGACAAGGTATTTTTCAATATTCCATAGTATCGAAGCAATTCGGTCGGTGCCATAAAAGTGTCGAAGTTTCTGTGTTTTTGTGTTCTGTATAAGTTGTACATTCCTGCTCCAACCATGTGAATCTGTGTGAAAGAGTTTTTTCTTGCCTGGACAGGAATTGTGGAGTAAACCCAAGTGTTTCAAAAGAGGATTTCTTTACTTAAATAAATATATTTACTTTTTAAAGAGATATTTTGCTGATTTAAATCCAGCACTGTGCCATCCTAGTGTGAGCTCCTCGAGTAACTGTTTCCCGACGAAACCGAGCCACCGGAGGTCCGCCGAGATCCCCCAGTGCATGCCCATTGTACGCAGCCGTCATCTGAAATCCGCCGGGTGATGAAACGTGTCATCCGGCGGATCTCCGTTCTGTGCTTCTCGACCACGGGGGGAAACTTAAAAACCGCCCATCCGCACACACACAGAGCCCACACCAAGCTGAGACAGAGCTAAAGTATCTCTATAAGGAAAGTGGTTGTTAGTGTGACAGGGCAGGAAAGAGTTACTGACCTCGTGAAGAGCCTCGTTAGCTACCTGGTGCCCAACATCTGGAAAGGAAGGAAAAAATAAAGAAAGAACACAGCAGATGATTCATGCTTCCCCCCGGGGCAGCGTGCCTTTACTACATCGTGAACTGATAGAATGAATGAAAGTAATCCAAAAAAAAAAAAAAGAATCCCATCTCTGCACTATTATGTGAATCAACTAAAATGAGGCAAAACATCTATTTCAGTAGAGCACTTTTTTTGCCAAGGCAGAGCTGTTTATGTCACCAACATTTTTGATATTCAAAGTGAGATTTCTCCACAGTAACAAAGTAGGAAGAGATAATGTAGACCATGTGTTGTGTGAGCGCAGTAACGGCTCCTTGGCCTTAAGCTGAACTATAACTCACAACCTGAACTACATACGAACTCGAAAAGTATCCCTTTTCCTTGCCACGTTTCCATTGACTGAGCAAAGCAAATAATGAGTTCTGAGTTCCAAACAAATAATGGAATATTTTCAAATGATGTAGTAAACACTGTAAAAAATGTTTAGAGTGGGAAATTATTTCCTAGCCTTGTTGGTCTTATTTTTTTTTTTTTTATATATACACCGACATCCTGTTTCAAGTTTTCTATGGCAGTGAGAGTAATTACACAAACACTGCCTTATTACACGATCCAAATCTTCAAAACTTGTAATTTTCAGCGTGTCGATTGATAGCTCGGCGGTTGTGGTTTGTTTCCCGTAGCGAAGGGACTTAGACACGGACTTCCTGTGCGGCCAGGAAGTTCATCCCCCGCACTTGGTTGAGCCCGCCAGTCTAATGTTTATGTTATTCAACCTGGCAGGAATGTCCACCAAACGCCTGGTTCATCCAAATGTCACCAGACATATGAAGTACTTGACTTGCCAACTACTTTTTAAACAGTCGTGCCTCAAAAATGATGTTGGGCTAACTGGCAGACGACCCAGTTTCAGTGGTTGACGACAACTTGTCATCCTGCAGCTACTTTTTCGAAAAACAGATCTCACCTCCCCTGTGCCGCTTGCCCTTCTGTTTCTCCTGGACCTTCCTGGTGAAATGTTTGTAAGCCTCCGTCTTCTGGTACTTCTCCAGCTCCCGCATGTAGCGCTCCTTATCTCGCTCCGCCTCGTCCAAGTATCGCTGCAGAGAGAAGAAAGAAAGGTGAGAAAAAGGAGGAAAATGAGATTTGGCAAAACAGGATGGAGGATGATTGTGGGTGAGATGGCACGATGAGTGTGGGAGTAATTATTTCTAATCAGGATTAGTTCCTTTCAAAAGACAAAAATCACTAATTTCCAATATTAATAACCTACATTCACTCAAGGCTTGTAACAGAGGGGGAAAAAAAACATCTTGTAATATCATTAGTTTGGGAATTAGAGGAAACACTAACAAAACCATCTCCATACAAAGTCCCAGGATACTGGCACTTTGAACTCATGGCTCAACAACGTGATACAAATCGGCACCAAAGCTCCCCGGGCTTTATCTCCACCGTTGGAATTAAAACAAAACATGTCCAGATTCCTCAAATCTTGGAAAGATCTCTGGAAAGAAAGGAAAGAAAAACGGCAAGCTCTAACTTTGAATAATAGCAACTATGCATGAGGTGTTTTGCTGACAGACAAAGCTGAGGGATTTTGTTAAATGCCATATGAAGCATTGATGCTGGTATTATGTTAAAGATACAGTTTAATAATTTAATGTCATGAACATAAATAGGATTTATTTCAGATGAACTCATGAGCTGTTGATGTAACTTTAGGGCAGTGGAAACTGATTTATCATTCTGTTGATCCATGTTCTGCCATATTTTGAAAAGGCCATCCAAGTTTCTCCTGGTTGAAGCACAGTGGTATCACTCAGATATCTTTGCAGTGGAATAACAATTTTTTTTATGGAATATCTGCATGAACATGACTGTAATAATGCTTCTATCGCTACAAGAAAGCAACTTTATCCTTTGTAATATTGAGGGCGTATCTAGGACACAATACAAGACGCCATAAACAATGGCAAGACAATATGTAAAAGGATGTCAAGCTACCAAACATGTAGACGTCAGTGTTTTGTCAGCTCCAAAACACTGACACCACAGACTCAACATGCTTTTGTTCCTAAACTCTTTTTGTGCAGAGTGAAAAATTACATGAAAGTCTCTGCTGGTCTGAGAGTGTTACAAGTGGTTGAGGAATAGTCTAAAGCGTTGGTATGTTACAGATGAATATTTCAGTCCAGTCCTTTGGGACACCGTTGGTTTGTGCAATTGCTGAAAGCCAAAAAGTAATGACAATTAAAAATCCACCACCTTGTTAATAAAAAAACAGATTTTACTGCTGACCGCCCCTGCCTTCTGTTTATTTTCTTCCACGATTTACCAGGATCCTCCCTCTTCTTTGGTCCTTGGGGCAGTATGTTTTATTATTAAGTAGTGTAGGGAGAGCTATTATGATGACATACTCTATTAGCACAACCACCTGGCTGAAACATCACAAAAAGGCCAGAAAAACTGCAGTGGAAAATCCTTGTCCACCGATGGACAGGTTTCCTTTAGTTGTTTGTACTGCATGAAGACAATGTGGACTGTAATAAACATTTTTTCTTAAAAAATTGTGATCTCAACTTTGAGCGGAAAAAATTATGATTCTCATTTTGACCAGAATCGTGCAGCCCTACTCTATACTAGTCCCTGTTTTCTATTACTGTTCACAACCAGCTTTCATCTACCTTGTAATTTGTTAGTACTTATTTTATTCTAATATTATTTACTTCCCTTTATTCTGATTATTATTATGTTTGTCAAATTTTTTTTCACTTACATTTATTGTGTGTTTTTTGTTGTTGTTTTTGTTGTTATTTCTCCCTTACTTAAACACACTGGTTTGGGACTTATACATGCTGCTTACGTTATGGCATGTTCTTGCTTTATTTATATTGTATGACGAAATGAGTTTGTATCATGGAGAACAAAGTACATGCATGGACAAAATGACTCAATAAATAAAAATAAATAAAATAAATAAATAAAAAAAATGTATCGCCCTAGTTATTCCCTGTTGTTGCACTAATCTATATAGAATATATATATATAACAATGTATATAGAAGTTTAAGCTTTTAAACTGGTGGTTCTCAAAGTGGGGTCCCTGGGGGACCCCCAGGGGTCCTTGAGGGGGTGCCAGAGGGTCCCCAAGAAAAAGGTGAATCATTTATTTTCACTGTAACTAAATCCATAAGTATCACAATTACAAAATGTATGACTATTTTGATCATGGCTTTCATAGACTTTCACACTCAAACATCCAAAAGCAAAAATCATATCAAATGGGTGTCCGTGGTCTAATTTGTGTCAGTTTAGGGGTCCATGACGTGAAAAGGTTAAACAGACTAAACACAGAAACTGGAGAGGAAATAAATGCTGAACTTTGACACATCATTCCTCACAGTTGTTTGCTCAATGTGTAATCCTGTCTGGAACTTCTTCACTGACCTGCTTCTCCTCGGGGGGCAGCTTGCTCCACTCGTTGCCCAGCATCCTCGTAATCTCTGGAAAGGGCACGTCTGGACGCTCCGCCCGTAGCTGCTCCCGTCTGTCGTTCATGAAGCGAACGTAGCCCGTAAGCGGGGCCTTGGGTGCGTTGCTGTCCTTCATTGGCTTCTTCCTCTTCCTCCCTTTGGTCCAGCTGCCACGTCGGGGTTTCTGCAAAGATAACATATGTTTTGAAGGTTCAGGTAGCAATCCCACATGATATACACCGGCAGGACATTCTTGGAGTTTGAATTGGAAAAAAATATGTCATTGGATATCTGTGTGCTCAGCTCTTACCTCATCTCCATTTCTCTGGCTGTTGTTGTCAGTATTGGCTCCGGGGGAACCTGTCTGCTCATCCATGACTGCAGGGGAGATCTGGCAGAAAACAGTAAGAGATGTTAAGATAGGAAATGTCTCATATAGGCTAAGTAACATGCGTAACATAAGTATGGTGAGAGCTACAAACCGAACTGGTATTATGATCTGGAAAGGTCAGTGATTAGTTAAAGCAGTAGTTCCCAAACTGAGGATTGGGACGCCCTAGGGCCCGGGGCCCAGAGTCATAACAGGCAATATATAAATAAATGATGCATGGTTCTGCACTTGTGTAATTCTTTCAGAGAAACTGTTCAGGTTTTTGTTTACTCCCAAGGAGTTGGTAAACTTTCCATTTTTGTACAGAGAGGTAATTTGGGGGAAAATCTGTTGAAAACAATAAATGCCGTTACAGAGCAAAAAAATTTGAAGATGCATGCTGAAGTGTCACTTTTAATGCTGCACTCTAAATGACTTCCTTTCCTTCCGTTACTTATTTAGGCTTAGTTTTTTTTTCAGTTTGCAAGCAAAGGACGTGTCTAAGAGTGTGGTTATGTGGGTGGATTTGAGGGCGAGGGGGGGGCTTGAAAGTGATTTTATGAACAAAAGGGGGGCCCTGCAGAAAAAGTTTAGGAACCACTGACTTTAAGGTAGGGCTTGTGCTAGCCAGATGAAAAAAATGGGGACACATTGCTGCCCGATGAAGCTGGGTTAAGCATTTTGAGACAGGGTTTTGGACTGAGGCGTGGAGCATTGTCTTTGTCATCAGGGATGCTGCCCGGCCAGGAAATAGAGAGCAGACTGTTCCTTCTGCAGCGGTATTGCCTTCTGCTTTTCGTCCAAACTCCTCCCAGTCTTGGCTCCAAACCTCCTCTTGGCCAGCCACATTTCCTCTAATAGAAATGTCTTGCTGCTGCTATCAATCATTATTGAGCATGTGAATGAAAAAACATAGCACCCCTACTACTCAGACACTAATTTAACCTATTTTCAACAGGAGGAAGTAGTGTTCTGGAACTGCCTCTTAATTACAGATAAGGGAACGGCTACATGCTAAAAAGCTTTCTGGAAGAAAAGAAATCTGTTCTCTAGCAGAACTTCTGTTCTAACTAAGCTTGAAAGAGACTTTGTAGTTCAAACCTCATAAAAACGGAGTAGTGAGTACTAGTGTTAAATCCTAGCTTGAAATTGCAATATTTTTACCTATAATATTAGGTCAATTGTGTTAAAGAAAAAAAAAATCCTCCAAATTAATTGAGATAACACCTAATTAAAAAAATGTGCTGACTCAGAGTACTAATGGGCAAACAGCCCAGGTTGAGCTCTGAAAATAGGAACACCATCCTTATGTTTTAACTTTTGACCTTTTCTAAATCACTACGTGGGAAGTGAGCCTCTGTATCCTGGATGTGGTTTCTGCCCCCCCTGCCACTAAGTACTGTGGGAAAAGTCAGAGGAATTAGCCGGTCTTCCACCAAAAGCCCTTTTGGGATGAGAATAATGTGGGGAAAATTCCCCCTACAGCAAACAGTTATGGTAAGCAGGGACGTCAATTTCTACTGACGTCTATAAATGCCTTCAACACAGATACTGTCAAATAAGAGGACCCCCCATGTGTCACCTATTTTGTGAAGCTTATTTGAGCAAGCCTAAGAAAAAAAAAACTTTACTTTTAGGTAGATGCTGAGGTTTGGCTATGAACAAAAAACTCAAAAGTTAACAAAGAAGAGCATAAATATTACTGTATTGCCAGAGTTTTGCTTTCCAAACTTAATAAAAGTTAGGCCACAGTGCCCTCTGCTGGGTCAAAGCACACAATGCATGATTAAATGATAAATAGCATGGAGTATCCCCTGGGCAGAATAATGTAAGATTACATGATGTGCTTCACTAGTGTTTCACAGTTTAACTTTTTACACAGTGGGGTTATGTTTTGAAACTTCTAAAACACCGCTCTGTATATTTAATTGTAACTTATTACTGTATATTCTAGCATTCAAATCTCCTTATCCATATGAGGAATCCAATGCCAACACAGACTGCATAACGGGACATTCCTATATTTTACAACCCAAAGAAATAGCTAAATGGCATTAAATACTTGTTGTTATGTTAGCATTTATCGTTATCTGTTGGTTGTAATAACGTTAATGTGTGGCACATAACGCTTCTGTATGCACCCAATCACACATTAATACATTAATGGAAAGCTACAAGCTACACAAATGCTGTCAATATGGTCAAATATCGTCACACTGACCAGTGAGTGGTCAGAATCAAATGTAATGTAGCAACTTATATGTAACATTAAATTGACAAACATTAAGATGTTGATGGAATTTATACAAACCGCATGACCAGCTGGCAAATGGCACCATTATTGGCTAGCGGCGAGCTAATGTCAACTTTAACAGCTGCAGTGCATGCAATGCGATCTTAAGCACCAGGAACTATTGCTGTACGACCACCGAATGTCTGATATTCATGGCGACTAACGTTAACCTTAAAAACCAAAGGCATATTGAAGTTATCATGATCAGAAACAATGGTAACGTTAGCTAGCTAGCGTTAGCATTCAGTTAGCAAGCTGTTAGCTAGCCGACGGGGGCAGCTACGTTCTGCTTTAGTTTACGCTAAACTCGTCAATATACTATTTGAAACCTCATTAAATTAAATATTTAATGTACATTTAGTAAAACCACCTAGCGAAAACTAACCTTAGATAACGTAATCCGTAGCTGTACCTGTCCAAATGATTTTCCTAATCAAAACAATACAGCAGCCACTCCATAGAACCAAACCTCATAGACAGGCATGTAGCGAAGGTTATTCTCATAGACTGGTTATTCGTCGCCCTGCAAAAATACTATTTCTGACTGTATGTTTTAATATAGTATCGGATTTGCATGTGTGCTTTGTTAGAGATGAGAATAGCGAGGGAATCACACAAAAATAAATCTGAATTATATGGTAGAGAGATAAGATAGGACATAATGTATTGACTATAACTGGATAGTTTCTGATTCAGCCTATACATGGTACATATCCGAACCAGTAATGATATAAAAGCTAATTCAACATGATGTCCGTTCAAACCTCAATGGGAAACAACACTCAGGAAAGGCAAATCAGTTTAATTACAGCAAACTGCTCTAGACATTCTAACTCTATGACTCACCGTTTCTTCATGTACTTCGACCCATTCATGTCTTTTAGGGTGTTGCTTCCCCCTACTGTTGTTTTTGCGAATTACATTTCTCAAATTTGTTTTCAGAGTTCACTCCCTTGGGAAATTTCAAGTTTTATTTATCAGACGTTGAAGTAGGCTACGCATCAGAGCTTGTAAGAAGTATTAAATGGATGAGATGAGGAAATCTTTCTTCTGATTTGGACTTTTGCAGGTCACTCAGGCAAAACGATCCTCGGAGCAGAGCTGACAAGCCTTTGAGCGTTTTGTAGTTTGTAGGGCATTCCTTAAGGCTTATGTTGCAGTTGTCACTTGAAATACTGCCATCATCTTTTATTTCAGCGTACCATTCTCTCTCTGTAACTGATAGTGAGTGTTGATCTCACACACACACACACACACACACACATATACACACACAACTCACCAACAGCAATATAACAGTGCTGGCAACCCTGGGGTACAATCAACTTCTGCAAACAATCATGTCCTCATATTGCACTGAGCATCCCTTATACAGTGATAAATGATTTTATTCATTTGAGAAAAATACACTGCTTGTGGAAACCGTCCCTTTCAGCACAGCCTCATTTCTGTGGGATAATATGTCCTGTCCAGGCAGGAAATTCTGTAACACATTACTGTCCTTTTGTGGATTAAATACACATGATTAATAATGAAGCTCCCAACCCAGACAACCTCCCCTAACTCAAGAGTTTGAAAATGAGAGAGAGTGAAAAGACTAATACTCTAATTCCAAATTAACAGATCGCAAATCAACACTCAGGCGGGAGTAACCTAGCTGTAGCTGCAGTCTAATTGAAACTTTGATTGCAATCTCATCGCAATTACCCAGAGTTAATCCAACCCAATTCTCAGGCTCATTACACACACACACACACACACACACAC
>JAOVVB010114793.1:0-12672 GCA_028570985.1 Heterobranchus longifilis
ATGCTCCTCCTCCTCCACCACATCCTCCTCCACCACATCCTCCACCACATCCTCCTCCTCCTCCTCCTCCTCCTCCTCCTCCAGAATCAGTTGAAGTGTGGAATCAGCAGCAAAGATCAGGAGCTTCCTCACTATCAGTACAGTGAGTTCATCACTTTATTAACAATTATTATTTATTAACTATTAGCAGTGTTGTGCTAGTTACTGAAAAATAGTAAATTAGTTACAGTTACTAGTTACCTGATTAAACTAGTTACTTCCACCTAATGCATTACTGTGACTTTACTGATTTTTAAACGTCTACTTTGAAATGCTGCCATTGGTAATGTGTCTACAGCTTTCATGTACTGTTCATAAGCTGTCAAGGATCCAAACATCATCAATATCATGAATTAAGTCAAGACAGTTTTACCTTCACAGGGACCTGTGGTGTCATGATGCGTTCACACCAAACGCAAAGTGAACTTTTCACGCGGCACGATTCCATACAAAGTCAATGCAAAGACGCAAATCTGCGTCTTTTGCGTATCATGATGTCGGCATCCTTTTGAGCCGTTTGTTGCAACTAAATGACAGTAAAATCGGTTTATTTTGTGTTGATACGGCTGCAGTAGCGGCAGTCATGCAGACGCAGTCCCTGCAGAAGGCGCCTCTGGATGATTATTAGCACAGGCACGATGGCGTTTGGTTTTCTGACAGATATGGGACTTCCAAACGGGTACAAAGCAGCAATAGTGGTTATTTCGGCCATGTTGGTGACGGAAAGAAAAGGCAGTAAGAAATGTTGTAGGGCTGCAGAATAAATCTTTTTTTTATCGTCACCGCGATATCAAGTTGCACGTTAAACACATCGCGAAAGAAACAGATTTGTTTTAGTTAGTTGACAGAGAGTATCAGTAAAAAACTGCACTTACAATGTTCTTCTTTTTAATGGTGCCTGTTAGTTTTTCGCAGTATACTGAAAGCAGCAGAAAGGCAGAACTAAGTACACTTTAATATATGTTTATTTATCGCAAGTAATATCATTATTGCGATATTCAACAATGTTATTGCATATTTTCCTCATATCATGCAGCCTTGGTATCTACAGTGGTGTGTTTGGCGTGAGTAACACGAATAAACACAAATAATCCTGCGGTCAAACTTGCGTGAGTAACGCAAGGCGAAAATTCACCTTGTGTTTGGTGTGAAAACAGCATAAAACCTGCACATAAATACATAAAATAATGTATTGCTCATCAGCTCTGCATTTGTATTAATGTCAACACGTCCTTCTCACCGATTGGTTGCTTTGTTTGTTTGTAGTTTTCAAGCCGATCTTCGCTTCGGCTAAAATGTGCATCAACCCGAACGCTGAGCTGGAACTGAAGACTCCAAAAGCAAACCTTCACCTGGAGGTCCAGAACATCGCCATAGAGATGACCAAACCGCAGGTAACGTGTGAGACAGCCAGGTGAGACGGGGCTGTTTCAGCCCCCACAGTCGTGTTAATGCGTTGTGGTCCTCTGCAGTACCTGACCATGGTGGAGCTGCTGGAGTCCATCGACTGCATGGTGAAGAACGCCCCCTACAGGAAGTTCAGGCCGGACGCCCCCGTCCACCACAACGCCAAACTCTGGTCAGTTCAACACGTAGACAGTAAAAATAATGGACGGAGTTTCCAGGTCTGAATCCGGTGGAGTTTAACCGGCTTGTGAGATGTTTTCAGGTGTTTCAGGTAAAAGCATCGACCTTGTTTGTAAAATCTGTATAGAGGCTAAGCCAACGCTAAACTTTCTGATGCACTGATTACCGTGATTGACGCTCATCTGATGAATTAAAGGTCCGAGACAAAAGTTTCCATTATTTTCCCGTAGTGTCCATTAAACTCAAACAATTCCAATACAAAACGTCACTGCGAATAATTAGTACTGAGGTGGTGTGTGTGTGGGCACCTGCCCGGACAAACACTGGTTCCTACGGCAAATCTGAATTTGAGCTTTAACAGTTTTGGGGTGTGTTTGTTTTCTGTGCCTCCGCCAGGTGGAGGTACAGCTTCAACAGCATCCTGGAGGTCCACATCAGACGCTTCAGTCACATGTGGTCCTGGTCCAACATCAGACGGCACAGAGAGAACCTGAAGGCCTACAAGACCGCCTACAAGGCCAAACTGCTGAGCCAGAACAAGCCGAGCCAGGACACGGAGCAACACATCCAGGTGCTGCTGACTCACCGAAAGAGCCTGAACGCACCACAAACACAACAGCACAAATACCCAACTGCACCCAACAAAAAGCTTGTGTAAAGCTCCTGTGGAGGTGATGCATCTCAAAGGGGCGACAGAGAAAATATCTGCAGCTCACAATCTTCAGGTGACACGTTGTGTCAACACTGATCTGCATTAATACACGATGTAATCTGCAGCGCTGCTTCTGAATCTTTGCAATGAAAATACGACCCAGGTTGTAAAGAAGAGTTTTTCTGTCACACTGACAGCAACACAAATACATCAGTTTCATACACTGACCTCAGATCTGAAGCTCAGCCCGTAAAGTGTTAGATATGGATTTGCGTTTGGATTTGACCTGCTGACTGGAGTCTGTTTTGTCTCATCAGGATCTGGAGAAAGTTCTGGATGTCTTCAACATCACTTTAACCCGGCAGCAGGCCCAGATGGAGGTAGACCTGATCTCTGACTGTGTTTTCTGAGGAACGGACACAGACCTGAATCCAGTTCAGTTCTAGACCATTTTAACCCGGCATGACCCTGTCCTCCTCTTGCTCCTCCAGGTGATCCGGTCGGGACAGAAAGTGGTGGCGAAGAAGGCCACGGGGGGGCAGAAGCAGGGAGGAGGAGGAGGTTTCTTCAGCAGCTGGTTTGGGAAAAAGGCCAAGAAGGAGGAGCAGGAGCCAGAGGAGAACAAGGAGACGGAGAGTAAGTGAAAACAACCAACCATCCAACTATATATATATATATAATATATAAATCCTATATAAATCTGTATATCGTCTTCATAATTATATAGATATATTTAGTTGCAAGGCTTGCCCTGGTAGTTGGTGTAACCAGTGTTAAACGGTGTTTGGGCATACATCCATTACATTACTTGCCCACCGTCTCCACCGCTTACTTTAAAAAAAATAGAAATGAAACCCATTTAGTTCATTTTTGCATATCAGCGCCCACGTCGTGTCTGCTCCGTACAGCAGCATCAGAGTGTGTCTGCAGGAGTCAGATTTAACTTTCACTTTCACGTCACGACAAGACGATGGCGGAGGGTTTGGTGTCAAAGTGGAAAGCAAAAGTGCAGAATCAGATCATTTATGCGAAATAAAATACCTATACTGTTTATAATAGATTATCAGTGTGTTTTCTTGCCAGATTCATATATATATATATATATAAAACATTTCCTCACCGTGGCATCCCCAGTGGGAGCATGTACTGCAGATGTTGAACAGAAGAGGACCGAGAATGGAGCCTTGGGGAACTCCACGTCATTTTTCTGCCTCCATGTCAGCGATAGCTGTGGCCGGAGGCATTATGTTTTCGGGTTGTCTGTCCGTTTGGTGACGAAAGCTACCACCGTATATGTCACCTTCCACCAGATCAGCCACTAGAAAAATGTAATTGCAATAGACGGGGTTCAACCAATAGATGGCAGTCGCGATGCATATTTATAACACAAAATGTGGAATTCAAATACGTTGCACTAAAATGTCAAGATTTGGACCTGAATCCATCAACAACACTACTAAAGACCCATATATATTGGTTTTCTGCTATTAAAAAAAAAGTGGGTCGCTGGTGGAGTTACTTTTTAAGTACAGTATGTCTTAATGTTCCATGTAGCAGTGGACTGAAGACACGTGTCTCCTCTTGTGTTCAGGTTCGGAGTTGGACGAGATCATGACGGCTGAGGAGAAAGAAAAACTCTACACTGCCATCGGCTACAGCGGCAGCTCTCACAACCTGGCTTTACCCAAACAGGTAAGCTCGCACATGAAAGTCTTGTGGTAGCCTTGTTACTTTTCCTCTCCTGCCAACCTCAGGACAAATATTTTTTTTACACAAGAAATATTAGAATCTAACGGATAGTTTTCCATGAAATGTCCTGATCTCATTCCTGCTTCTCAGAGGATGAACCCTTTACATTTTAATGACTCCCTGATTTTTCCTCTAGCGCCACCATCAGGACATGCTTAGCTCCTCGACTGTTCAGACTCTAATAATAGATAAATCAACAGGATGGTGTTTGTTCTGTCTCACTTTAGTCCAGCAGGACTTCAGATGGTATAAACTGAGACTGAACGGTTCAGATTCCTGGTTTAAGGCAAAACATTATTTTTTCATGCACTGGTTAATGTTAAGATTTTAGGCAAGGCAATTATTTATTATTATTTATATAGCACAGTTCAGCAACAAGGCAATTCAAAGTGCTTTACACAAAACAATAAAGGACATTTTAAAAACAGTTAGAGACAGTAATTTAAAAAGTAGTTAAAAACAGTCATTTAAAGAATGGAAAATACAAAAAAACAAGCTGAGATAGATACAATACAAGAATAAAAGTTACAGTGCAGTGAGAGAGACTTTTGACGTTTTGATTTAAAATAACAGAGAGTCTCAGCAGACCTGCAGTTTTCTGGGAGTGCCCCTCAATATTTAGAACATGTGCATTTGTCCCCCCCCCCAAAAAAAAACATGAATGTAGCAGAGGCCTTTTATTTTGACAAAATTAAAAACATTTCCACCATAAATTGATGCTCAAAAGGCAGAAATTGGGTGCAGAAAAAAATCACCAGAATGCAGGAAATTAAGAGTTTGATGCTCCCCTAATGTTGAACAAAACTCATACCCCTGCCCAAGTTATAAAATGGAAAAAAAAAATAAAAAATACAGGCTTATGCATTATTTATTTATTTTAAGATTATTTGACAGGAACCACATGCAATAAATATACATTTCAATAAATGAAATGTGATGTATTTTTCATCACATATGCAAGTTATAGCTTACAGTCCAAAAGAACGCTCATATTAACACTAGTCGTTGGTGACCCACCAACATACTGCCCCCCCCCAATCAAAGCAGTCTGTTCGCATGTTGTCTTGCAAAATATATTGAATTTTACAACAGCTTACATCTCTTTTAAGGTTTCATAACTATCTATATTGTGAAGTTTTTTACAGAGGGCAAAAGTTGAGACAGGTTTAATGTGTGTGTGTGTGTGTGTGTGTGTGTGTGTTCAGTACGTGGCGGTGGTCGTCACCTTCCAGCTGTTCAGGACCTCGGTGACGGTCAGAGAGCAGCCGAACGTCCCAGAGATCCTCAAAGTCCAGATGATCGATCTCAGCACCAAAATATCCCAGAGACCAGGAGGGCAGGCCTTCAGGTGAGTGTGTGAACATTTATTTAACACTTATTCAGCAGATAGCAGCATCTCTTTGTTTCTGAAATATATAAACGTACGTGAATAAAAACAACGTTAGTGCACAGGACCACCGAGCAGCATCTCTTTGTTTCTGCTCCTTTTGTGGATCTGCATCAGTCGAAATGTTTCCAGAAGAGTGAAAAATGAGAGAAAAATGTTTACAGAAAAAAGTCGCAATGTTTCGAGAAAAAAGTCGCAATGTTTCGAGAAAAAAGTCACAATGTTTCAAATAAAAAGTTGTAAAGTTTCAAGGAAAAAAGATAATCAGAGATTATCACTTTAATTGAATAACATAAAGCTGTGTGTCGTCCTGCAGGGTGGAGGCGGCGCTGGAGCACTGGTATGTTACAGGTTTACAGCAGCAGGGGGCGGTACCTTCGCTCATCGCCTCGGTGGGAGACTCGTCTTCCTCTCTGCTCAGCTTCGTGTTTGAGTTGAACCCCGAGGAGAGCGCCGCCGACCAGCTGCTCAGAGTCCACTCGCAGCCCGTCGAGATCATCTACGACGCGGTAAACACAAAAAAATACGATCACACGCGTGTGGTTTTCATGTGTTTTATCAGTCCGTCTGTTCTCCTGGAAACAAGAAACATTTGTCTGGATTCAAATCATCAGCGCAGGATGTCGTGTGAAATTTCCTGCCGTTTGTCCTCCAGCTGACGTTGAACAGTATGGTGGACTTCTTTAAGACGGGGAAAGGCGTCGATCTGGAGGTCCTGACCTCGGCCACGCTCTCCAAACTGGAGGAGATCAAAGAGAAAACTGCCACAGGTCAGTTTAGTCCAGCGGTTCCCAGATAAAAATACATTCAAGCCCCCATGACCACACTAAGGTGTGTACACCTGTCCAGTACACCAGTGTTTGAAAACCAGTCTGGTCCTCATCATGACTCTGATGGATTCTGCAGGTTTGTCTCACATCATCGAGACCAGGAAGGTCCTGGACCTGAGGATTGACCTGAAGCCATCCTACCTGCTCGTACCAAAGTCTGGTTTCTACAGCGCCTCGTCGGACCTCATCATCGTAGACTTCGGCAACTTACAGGTACATTTTTATTTGTATTTCCTATCAAACCTCTGTTTTACGCTCAGTTCAGATTATTATCAAATATTCACTTTCTTTCTTTATTTTTATGCTTCAAAAATCTTTGGTTGGAGCGTTAGTTTTTGGGGTTTGAGTAACTATTTGGGGTATTTTAACTCTATTTTTGATGTGTGGGTTTTTCTCTTCAGGCTGCAATGAACAAACACTGAATGAAGCTTAATTACAGACACAAAGTTGAATATTTCTTTCACAGAGACATTTAAAAAATAACAGCTTGCCAAAATGTCATGGTTTTTCAATGAAAATAGCTTTAAATGTTCCTGTTTGTAATATAAAGGTGTGTATTCTGTCATAGCTTTTTATTTTTTAATATAATACTTGTAACCTTTTTAGTATGTGTGTGTTTTTTTACTGATTTTATTTTAGCCTTTACTTTTGTGTATTTCCTATTCACCTTGGTTATATGTCATGTTATACAACAAAAAAATACATTACATTTGTTTAGGATTTTTAGACAAATCTTTGGGTTTGTACCCAGATTTTTGGGTTGTTTGTTGTCAGATTGTTTTGCTTCGCATCCAGATTTGTGTTTTAACCTGAAGTTCTGCGTCAGGTTTTACCCATAGGTTTGGATTTTTGCACAAATTTTGTGTTTTTTTTTTTTTTAACCTAAATTCCCTCTAAAGTCTTATCAAAGTCTTTGGGGGTTTTACCTGAATTTTTAGATTTTTCTTTTTTCTTTTGAGCTGCACAATACATTTAAGATGAGACAGAACTTTAATTATCCTGAGGGAAATTGTTGTCTTGTTTATGACGTCATCATGATGTTGATGATGTTTTTACCGTCCAGATGTTGGTCTGATCTCCTGCATGCACAGCTGTGTTTGTTACGTTTAGTTGTGTGTGTTTGTAGTTGAACAGTGTTGAGCAGAGCGGGTCGTCGTCCTCCTCCTCCTTCTCCTCTCTGGAGGAAATCATGGATCGAGCCTACGAGAGGTACAACGTGGAGCTGCGACGAGTCCAGGTGCTCTACAGCAAATCAGGTACACGACTACTAAAACCACAGACTGTAAAGAATAATGGACGGAGCTTCCGGCTCTGAAAAGTGAAGCCAATGTGGAAGTGCCTTAAACTTGCTTTCTTTCCTGTAGCCAGCAGGGGGCGCAAAAAGACGACCGGTTGTATAGAAGTCAATGGGAAAATGAGCCGACTTCTGACTTGATTTATTACCTCAGTAAACGGTTTCATACTGAGTTTATGGTCTCAAGCTCTGGTTTCATGTCTTCTTCAATACAACATGATGTTCATTTCGTAAATTATCGTCACATTAAGAAGAAAATAGATGATAAAGCAGGGGATGCTTTGGGGCGTGGCTAACGTGTGATTGACAGAGACTTAGCGATGCTAACCATGCTAACACTGTGTACATTTAAACAGATAAACAACTTGTTTTTGGTTTTGTCTGTGTTTTCGTCTTACAACTTTGACCCTTTCACAGTGTGTTTTCACTTCATAGAAGTTTACATTTTTGTCACCTAAAAATGTCTTGTTAAGTGTTTGGTAGTACCGTGCTAACTAAGCTAACTAGCTAGCACTAGCCTTAGCTGCTAACTTAAGGCAAGGCACGTTTATTTATATAGCACATTTCAGCAACAAGGCAATTCAGAGTTGCACTAAACATTAAAGGACATTTTAAAAACTGTTAAAGACAGTCATTTAAAAGATTAGAAAAGAAAACAAGGTGAAACAGATAAAATACAAGAATAAAAGTTACAGTGCAGTGTGAGAGATTAATAATTATTTGATTTAATTAAAGGCAGCGGCAAACAGAAAAGTCTTCTGCTTTGATTTAAAGCTGAGATACTCATGTCGTTACAGTCTATGACTAATACTCACACACACATACACAACTACACAGCCGCCTGGAAGTCCAGGTGTTATTAAATCAGTTGTAAATGATTTCCAGGTGAGGCCTGGAAGTCTGCGCGGCTGCAGGGATCATCAGTCCAGCACATCCTGCAGCCGATGGACTTCACCGTCCAGCTGGCCAAGTGCATGGTGGAGAAGGACGCCAGGATGCCCAGGTACAAGTCTTACCTGCGGACAGGTGTCCAATGTCTCTGCTGACTCACCCTTATGCATTATTCCAATAATGTTTGGGGTGTTTGTGCTCCAGGTTCAAGGTGTCGGGGGAGCTGCCGCTGCTGCACGTTAAGATCTCGGACCAGAAGATCCACAGCGTTCTGGATCTGGTCGACAGCATCCCGCTGCCCAACATGGGCTCCCCCCCCTCCACCCCCACAGAGAAGGTACACTCAGGCCGCGTCTGAAATGCCAAACTATGCACTCCATACCCAACATGTATACTATCATTCAACATAAATAAACAGTACTATGGATCTTTTCGGACGCACCGATCTGTAATTTCCGCGTGAGCCTCCTTGCCGATTATACACGTAACCATGGTAACCCGTGACAACCTCAGCTCTACCGTCGTCGGCAGTTTAAATTACTGGAAAAGGTAAGCAGCCAATCCAACTATGGATGGGACAATAATCGTTTTTTGTCGTGGATCGCGATTAAAAAACACTCACAATAAGTTGATTGTGGTGAATTTCCATCATCATCATGAATATCCTTGACTGCAGTTTACTACAGTGTCCTGTCTGTGATGCAATAAGAATATTTGTTTCTTAAAAAAAAGTTGTAATGTTTTGAGAAAAAAGTCGTAATGTTTCGAGAAGAAATGTGGAATATTTAGAGAAAAAAGTTGCAATGTTTGAAACAAAAATATTGTAATGTTTCGATAAAAAAAAAATCACAATTTTATGAAAAAAGTACGAAAAATGTTGCAATGTTCCGATAAAAAAAAAAAAGTCTGAATTTTTCGATAAAAAAGTCCTAATGTTCGGATAAAAAAGTTGTAATGTTTCAAGAAAAAAAATCACAATTTTATGAGAAAAAAGTCATAATGTTTTGAGAAAAAAGTCCCATCAAAGCAACATGTAAGGTAAAGTGATTCCAGTGTGTTTTTAGCGCCGTTTTAAGAATTTCGTTTATTATCGGGATAATATCGTGAATCACAATTATTGTGGCCAGTGTAATTGTGACATTACATTTTCATATCGCCCTATGCCTAAATCCTATGCTGCCATGGTCGCTGTCTGTTTGTCTGTTATGAACGTTGTTGCCATTACCGCATTGCATTGTGGGATATTTATGTCGGCGTAGTGTCCAGTATTGCATACTGTAATATGTCACCGGAAATAGTATGCACATCGCGTACTATTGGTTTCATACTAAGGTTTCGGACATACTAAAGAATCTCACATACTGTTTTAGCGTATTAAATTGCATGTTAGTATGGAATTTCAGACACAACCCTCCAATGCCATTATCGATTCCGCTTAGCAGTCTCCATTCTTTATCGATTCCCTTATTGATTCCTGATCAATTTTCTGTGAGGAGTTGGAAATGATGGACTGCAGCTCAGGAGTGTTGTCACCATATTTGGGCGTGTTTCCTGCTACAGGTGCTGTCCTTGGTGGAAGCCAGACCGCGAGCGATCAGCCTTCACCCCGCCCTCCTCAACACCATGGAAACAGGTCAGTATACTGATACTGATACATAACTGATATGAAATTAAAGGGATAGTTTGGGCTTTTTTGAAGTGCGGTTGTATGAGGTACTTTCATAGTCAGTGTATTATCTACAGTAGACGGCGGTCGCCACGTTTACAGTTTGGAGAAGCAGACAGGAGGAAACTTATTTTAGACACCTAAAAAAAAAGACCCGCCTAAAATGAGTTAAATGTACGCTATATTTAGAATATTTTCACCAGTTTAGCTTATCGTCAGACCGCCCTGTTTAAGTTTACATGGGGGGAACTCGAGTTGTATCGCTCTCGTCAGAGCCACCAGACTCCTTTGACAAAAACAGTAATTTTACCTCGCAGAACACAGGAGTCGCTGGTCTACTGCTGCCTCCGTCGGTTAGTTTGTTTGTGTCATTGTGTGATTTTGGTGTTTTAAAAGGGTTAGGAACAAACAAAACTAGGGCTGATCAATTAATCGAAATTTTATCGAAATCGCAATATGGCCTACTGCAATTTTCAAATCGCAAGAGGCGCAATATTTGTTGAAGGCGAAATGTGTCCCGGCCTAAACATCGTATTCTACAGACTTACAGATCCTCGCAAAAAAATCACACCATGATCATTTTAATATGTTTTTCAATAAAAATAAGAAGAATTACGAAAAATTATCCTCTAATATTGCAAATCATATTGCAATTGCAATATCAGTCAAAATAATCACAATTAGAAATCGCCCTAAACAAAACTAACAAACAAACTCACTCTCGGTTATACACTGAGTATGGGTAAGTACCACATACATGTACAACCTCGTGTCAAAAAATTCAAACTATTCCTTTAAGGTAAACAAACAGTAAATAAACAGCTTTTATTTACCTGCGCTGCAGAGGGCCTTTATTTGAAGCAAGCTTGTATTAGAAGGTCTTTATTTCTAATCCCTCTGTTTGTTTGGACAACAACACTTTAGATGAGTCATGCAGAACAAGATGTTGAAAATAGCATGATTACATTGTTGAATTTATTCAATTAAAAGCAGTGGAAATGTGAATATGACAGCCACCGGGAGTTTATCCACCCTTGCTTTTTCCCTCGGCCTTTATTTATTTGTGTCGACCACGACCCCGGGCCGTTACTTGAGGAAATACGATGTAACTATTGAACTATTATAATTGTCATAATTTGTATTCGTGCTGCCGTGTTTTAGACTCAGATGAAGATGCCAGCGAGAAGTCGACAGATGAGGATCACCAGCGCTTGGCTCTGGAGGAACTCACTGACCTTCACTTCAAGTTTGAAGTCAAAGAGGTTTGTTTGTTTCTCTGGTCTCAGATCAGGTCATCACGTCACATCAGCCTTTCTAACCCTCGGAGGTCGCCCGTGACTTTCAGACGTTGCGGCATGGAAGCTCGAGTAAATATATCGGTATCATATGCTCCAAAGCTAGGCTACATTTTGACTAGAGAAATTGTAGCTATGGTAATATGGCAAATTTCAAAGCGCTCCCTTGACTTCTGACCTCAAGATATCAGAATGAAAATGGGTTCTATGGATACCCACGAGTCTCCCCTTTACGGAAATGCTCACTTTATGCAGTTTGGGGCAAAAACCTGCAGTTTTCATCCTGCGAGGCAGCGTCATGTTTTCACGTAGTTAAAAGCAGGTATATCTGCTGCTTCAGTCAGGGGTCGTCACTTTACTCAACGACAGAAAAGAGGTCTCTTAAAGAAAAAGGTTGGGAAACACTGCTCTAAACCTTAAAAATTGAATAGGCCCCTAACAAAAACACAATGTTCGTTACAGATTTATAACTATAAGAACTTGACATCCAGTGCTGAGCTGCATCTCAAATTAATCTTCAGGTTCTCATCTTTCAGATGATGTCCACCACGTCGATGTGGCATCTATTGTTGACCTGCTATCTCCCCCCGTGTGGTGTGTTCAGGTGCTGTTGGAGCTGACCCGGCAGGCGGACCAGGAGAAGACGGTCCTGTCCTTCAGCGTTTGTCAGCTGGGAGCTGAAGGGAAGAGGCGGAGCTTCGACCTGAGCGTCACCTCGTACCTGCGCAGTGTCACACTCGACTACTGCGACGTACCAGGTAACATACGATGTCAGCGTCTTTACATTAGGGCTGCACCATAGGAGGAAAATATGCAATGTGCAATAACGTTGTTGAATATTGCGATAACGATATTACTTGCGATAAATAAATCAGATCTGCCTCTCTGCTGCTTTCAGTATTCTGCTAAAATACAACAAATTGCTTGTTGAATTGAAAACAACTGAAAGACAGCGAGTCAGTCCCCATAGACTCCCATGTTAAAATGCTCAACGTGCACTCCGAGTTAGTGCACGCACATCCAAACAGAAATTTGACTTTTGTCAAGATTTAAAAAAAATATATGTATATATAAATATATAATATGTCAAAAGTAAAAAAATAAGTCAAAAATATGAAAAAAAGTCAAGGGACTGGAAACGTTTTAACTTGAAATGCCTTATCTGAATTATATCTATTGTATTTTGATATATACTTTTGCTGATTTTGAACATGTTTAAAAATAAATAAAAAAACAAATATTTGTTTTTTTATTTATTTTTAAACATGTTCAAAATAAAATA
>JAOVVB010114813.1:0-12671 GCA_028570985.1 Heterobranchus longifilis
ATTTCACAAACAAAGAGATGCTGCTATCTGCTGAATAACTGTTCAATAAATGTTACTTTCACTTCACACATTTTAAACTGTTGGAGGATATTTTATCAGCATTATAAATCTCTGAATATCGGCATCAGCCGTTGAAAAACATACATCGGTCGACCAATATCCATAATCTATAATTCACAGCCTGAAAGTCAGGTGGAATTTTACCAATAGTTTTTGAATTTCATTGAGATATCGAGTCCATTCATCCAGTGAGAACAGGAAACAACGGCACCAAGGTCAATGCAACGAGGAGGCTGCTGAGTTACTATCAGTGAATTATTACATCATTATATACATCAGCAACTTTGTTGGCCGTTTTCTCACATGAACTCCGGACAATGTCCGATGAATCAGGTGCAGACAGTCTGAAGTTAAGCTTTCACTCAAGTGTCGCTCACTTTTCTCTGACTGGAAATAATGTTTGGTTTTGAGCGTGCAGGAGGACGTGACAAGTTTTGCAGAAACTGCCGACATTTATTCTGGTGATTCAGAGCTTTCTGCCAGAAAAGGATCTATTTTAACCCAAACTATGATCTTTTCCTAAACTTAAGTAGTTTTGTATTTTCCCGCCCCATCATCTTCTTCTTCTTCTTCTTCTTCTTCTTCTGTTGAGTTTTCTGGCGGTTGACATCCATAAATGCTGCATCACCACCCTCTGCTGGACCGTCCGTCGCCCCGACTGCTCCGAGATGTTCCTGAGTGTGAACAGTTGCGATCACCGGCGGCGGCTGAAGGGCTGTTTCAGTAACTGACCGTGTGAAGGTGATCCGGTCACGATGTAACGCTGCTACATGTGGAGGTCAGAGCGTGCTGCTCTCCTCCTCCGTCTGCTGCTGCATTGTTGCAGTGAATGTAAAAGCAGTTTACGGCCTCGTTAAAGTGTTTGATCCTCCGCTCTAAAATACTTGTCACTCCTGCTGACATGCAGGAAGGAAACCCCCCCCCGATGCATTAACACAGGAACGCAATGCCTCCACATAATTACTCTGCAAACGTGCAGCGACTTCACCTCCATGTTGAGATCCTGCCTTGTTTTTATCAGACTGCTCCTGGATCATGTCTTTTAATTTGACCCCTGGACAAAAAGAAAATCTACAAAAGCTTTTTCATTCCAGCTGCAACATCATTTTTAAACGAGGACAAATAGACTGTCAGCACTTTTTACTGCAGTTTTGCACACCAAACCCCCAAACCAAAGACACTTTTCTGTCATTATGTGATAATAAAGCTTTGTGAATCTAGAATCGAGTGTGTGTTGTGATGTGGATGCATTTATATTATTTTAATGTCCAATCTTCTTGTCTAAATCTTTCTTACTATTTTATTTTTCCACCTACCTGCCCAGGAACGACAGGCAATCTGCTAAAATACAATAAATCTCTCAGTGTTTTATACGATAACTGATTAACATCAGAACAATAAACTGACATCAGAACAATAAACTAACATCAGAACAATAAACTGACATCAGAACAATAAACTGACATCAGAATAATAAACTAACATCAGAACAATAAACTGACATCAGAACAATCGTAGAAAATCACAATTTTCTTTTCTTTTGTTTTGACTTTTGATTCTTGATTCATAAAGATCAGCAGATTGTTGTTTTATACATTTGTCATTTACATTTTCTAATTCTTTAAAAAGATACATGGCACATGTGTGGCATCAAGTGTGATGATCTCGACAATTGAAATTGAAAACTCATTTCGATCGATTTTCGATTTCGATTTGAAATCGTGACACCCCTGGTAGTAACAGTAACCCTCTGGGGAAAACAAACATTTCTGTGTGTGTGTGTGTGTGTGTGTGTGTTTTGGCAGGGTGGCTGCTGTCCAGTGATAATAGAGCTCTCCGAATGTCTCTCGCCTCATTACATCTGCGGCGACAGGGATCCTCGCATTCAAACGCTGACCCAGGCCAAAGTTCACGTGCTGTTTCAGTGAGCGTGTGTGTGGTGGGACACAGCGAGGCTCCGAGATACAAGATGACAGAAAACCTTCACAGAACAAGTGACGCTTGTGTCTTTGTGTGGGTGTGAGAGAGAGAGAGGGAGGGGCGGAGCACTGCTGCTTCAGTTAAAGATGAGGCACGGTGCCTCTGCACCTTTGTTTCACTCATACCCCCTTTTTCCACCAAATTAGCTCCGTGCAGGATTCCTGGAACCTCGGTGCGATCTATAGCCCGCGTCTCCAACCGCTTTGAGCAGAACTACTGTAACCAAGGACGTCATCAACAGGAGTTAACAGGAGGACTGCTGGTTACCTGTGAGCTTTTGCTCTGTTATCACAGATATTTGTTTTTATCCAAAAAACAAGCACAGACCAACTATTAATGATCAGAAGACGTTGAAGACGATTACATGCAGAACATGACACGCGTCGCGCTGAGCAATTCATCTGAATTTTATCAAAATTGCAATTTGGCCGACTGCAATTTTCAAATCGCAGGAGGTGCAATATTTGTTAAAGGCTAAATATGTGTCAAAATAGCATTTTAAATGAATGATGGTGCTGCAGAGACGTCGTGTTCTGCAGACTGAAGAAAACATCGTTGTTCGTACAGATTCTCACAAAAAACTAAATCAGGCTGTAATTATTTTAATCATTTTTCAGTGAAAATGTACGGAAGCCCTGAGAGGTTACGCAAGACTTATAATATATTTATATTTTAATTTTTCATCTGTGAAAAGGTGGAAAAAAATAATTATCAAGATTTTTTTTTTCAAAATATCTAAATAAAGAAATAGTATTTTTTTTTAAATTTTTTTTAAGAAAAACTGAGCTTGAAAAAAATTGCCAGAAAAATGATTCTGGTAAATAAATAACAACAGATCTCACCTCTCAGGACTTTCGTAAAAATGAGAATGATGTAATATCGCAAATCATATCGCTATTGCAATACCGGTCAAAATAATCGCAATTAGATATTTTATGAAAATCTTTCATCCCCGAGACACGCCCACTTCGTTTCGCTTGTTTGTTTGTTTGTTTATTTGTTTGTTTGTTTGTTTGTTCCAGTTGGGAACTTTTCAGGTTCTGAACCATTTATTTTTGGTCGAAATGCTCCGAACTCTGAACCTGGTCTTTGTTGGTCTTTGTTGGTAGAAAACGTCCATCAGTGGCTTTAAAGGGCTTTTTCCAAAATGTGTGAACTAAATGTGTGCAGGTTTCACAGACTCACGTTACCTTTGTTGGATGCAGACTGGATGAAGTTCTGGTCAGCGACCCGTGGATCCTAACGCTCCGGACGCTGTGTCGTCACACCGGCAGGTCTGACGGACGACTGCTGCGCGCCAAAGACCAGAAGAAATCCTGAACCAGAGCAGGTTTTCTTAAAGAAAAGTTTCCCGGAGCTGCAGAGAGTGAAGGTAAAGTTAACTTCTTCATCTTTCCATAATGTTGTCAGACACTTAATAACAATAATAATTAACAATCTGTCAGCAGCAAAAACAGCACTTTTAGTGGACGTATATCGACGGCGACATATCGTCCCGTGATGACATCACAGCTCTCTCTCTCCGGACCGCACCAGGTTCTGAAAATGTTCTGATTAGTCACAAACATCCTGACAACAGAGTCCAGGTTAAAAATACATAAACTCCCCTTTAAGTTCAGGAAACTAAATGAGGGCGGCAAGTTTAGGAAAAACATTTGGGTTTGCGTCAAAATAAGGATGTTTGTAATGCAAATTATGCAAGTTACATAATTAATGTAAATAACAAAAAACTAACTTTTATTGTCCTGAACTTTAATTAAAAAAGTGTTTTGTTGCTCCGCCGTCCCTCCTGATGAGAAACTCAACTGCATCACTTTATAATGTTGATATGATACGTACTGAGAAGTACACATGTATCTGTGGTTTGCAGTTAAATATTTCTACAATCTTCTAATATGTGTCCACACATTAAGTTTTAATAGGAAATCAATGTTTCTATGAAATTCTAGCTATCTGCTGAATCCTTCATGACATGCACACATTCAGTAAAACAAAAACTGATAAAACTTATGAATGAAATAAAGTTTGTACTCACCAAATAATTAATAAGACGGAGACGGATGAAGAAAATAAGATCCAGCTTCACGTTCTGCAACGCAAACAAACTGCAAACATCACCGAGACTTTTCATCGATTTATGAATTAAATAAAACATCTACTCACCAAATAATTAATAAGATATAATAATAAAATAACGGATCCAGCTTCCTGTTCGCAGAATGCAACAAATACTGCAACATACTTAAAATACGCTGGATGGTTGATTAGCAGTAAAGTGCTGTAATTTATGAATACACTATAGTGCTGTAAAAAACAACAACACTGTATTTAACAATAACAGGTTAATACTGTTGAAATCATTTAATGTCAACATTTTATTCTGGGCTGCATATTTATATTTTTCAAAATGAATGAAAAGTTATCTTGTGTTTTTCTTTTGTTTAAACGGATGTTGATGCAGTAAACTATTAATGTTACAGAAATGATGGAAACTACAGAAATAAGTTATAAAAAAGCAGACAGACACACGGAGTGATGCGTGTTACTCGCACTCGTTCTTAACAACACGCAGACGCTGCTGTTGAATAAACTTTTATTACAGCACACAAAATAAAAACAACAGATTTAGGAAACTCTCAGTCAGGGTGTGAAACTGAGAACAACGACAAAGATAAAGCAAGGATTCCTTTGGATATCAAAACGTACCCTCTCTCCACACGCAACACAAACCGCCTCGTGTTTTTATTCCACATGTAATAATCCGTGATGCAAAACCTTGATTTGTGGCATTATTACAGAAAGTGCTGCCAAATCCAAAGATTGATTCATTTTGTACTTTAGTTTTGTGTTTTGGTGGATCTGCATCCAATATGTTTATTTTATTTTGTCTCACGTGAGATTATGTGACTTTATATATTATATTAACGTTAAACTGTCAGATATTTAGCTCAGCTGCAGAGAGCCAGGCGTTTATTTCTATAAGTATATTGTACCATATTTTACAACCCTGTTTCATTTATATACAACTCATTTCCAACAGTAAATGTGTTTTGATGGAAATGTAACGCCGCCCGGATTCCAGCGTCCAGTATTTCTTTTTTGGTCACATTTTTATTTATTTATAACACGGAAGAAGGGATTTTTACCCAAACCCTGTTTTTTTCCCTAAACTTTAAAAAAGTAGTTTTGTTGCCTGAACCGTTTCACAACATTAACCACGTTTTTAAAACATGTGTGACCGTTTCACACCGTTACATCGAGCGGCGGTCGTGTTTCGTACGATATCATACGAACTGATGTGCACATATTTTCGTGAGATATCTTACGAAAACCACAACAGCTGAAAATTATTAGTTTGTTCATTTAAACTAAACTTTCTAATTTAATATTTATGGTTGAACCTATTTTATTTTTCATGTTGATAAAATATAAACTGACATCAAATTAACATTTTTCAGTTGAGACGACCTAAAATAATAATAATAATAATCCAACCTTCAAAAAAGGGTTGAATGAAGTTAAACATTTTAGGTTAAACTGAATGTAATATTTACTGTAAGTCAATAAAGACAACTATTTATTTTTAATTTATTTAATTTAGGACAACTTAAAATAATTAAGTTAAAAATCCAGGTTTAACTGATTTAAATATATTACATTGAGTCAATGTAAAATAGTTTGTGTGATCGATTACTTCAATTTTTTTAAGTTCATCCAATGTTTTATTTATTTCAGTGCATTGACAGAACGGCCGTCATATTTCATAAGATATCACGCGATCTGAGAATACATTGTTTTGGCTCGATCGTGGAAAAGCAGCTAATGTTTTCTCAGCTGCCTTCATTTATTTAGAGGTTATTTGAGACCGGGCCTTTGTTTGAACACAGGCTTTTATTTGAGAAGTGGTGGTAAGATGGCTGCACGGCGGCGGACACACCTCCACACTGAGAGAAGCAGTTTACACGATGAAACCCAGACAGGAGGTGTGTGTGCACAGGAGCTGCATTTGGAGCCGTCCTTTATTTTTGGAAAACATCTCTGAGCAGTTAGTTGAACTCTTTAGGAGCAGCATTTAAATACTTCATACAGGGTCTATGCTAGAACATAGTATAGCACATTTCATATCTTAACCATGCAAATGAGTGGAGAGAAGGTACCAACGAAAATCACTGAGCTCCTCACACTGTGTCAGCAACAGATGCAAACTCTCATTAATTACATATTTACTTTAGGTGTTGATGGAGGTGCATATCACAGTGTCGACCTCCAGTTCTGTTTGTAGCAGACAAACTGCTGTAATATTTTCTTTACAAAATATGCAGTATATACATTGGCATTTACAAGCAACGTTTCTTTTTTTTTTTTTTAAAAAGGCAAAAAATTAATCTAAAAAGGGGGAGAAAAAAAAGAAGCTTCAATCAGTTTCAGTGCAAAAATGCCTTCTGAAAGTGGAGCACAGACCCAAAACATAAACAGAATAGAAACAGTCTCATTATAAAATGTTTGTCATCAGGAGTCGTGTGCAGGTTTTTAGTGAAGCGTCCACCTGCCTGCAAGGCTGTAAAGTAACAGATTCATTATTGCTGTGCTTTGTAAATATATATATATATGTGGGTTATGAGATTCTAAAGCTTCATTTCACCCTGAGGAACAGAAAGAAAGGATTTAGAATGCAAGTTATTGAACTTTTAAATATATATATATGTATATATAATCACCAACAACAACGTCCAGCGGGCCTCGTGTTCTTGTAAGCATGAATCAAGTAGTTTGAGTGGGTTGTAAGACAAAACTGCAGTTAACGTCACATAAACAGTGTCATTAACTTTATAACTGAGAGGTTTTACAGAGGGCATGCACTGATGTCACCTGACCACACACACACACACACACACACACACACACACTACAGCTGTGATACAAACTCATCTGTAAAAGTACAAATCAGATGTAACAGTCATGTGCACCATGTGCCAAATCTCCACCTGGTATTAACACGTGATCTGGATCTGGATAAGGACACCTGATCCTGGATCTGTGCGGTCACACACGTGCTATTAAAAGACTTTCTTATCTAGATTCTAGAACTACAAACTTTCAGGTGCTTGTTTGCATTCGCACCGCCGACACAGAGTGGATTTTGTAGTTCTAAAACCCGGAAATGAGAGTTCGCATTTTGGCACTTCCGGTTCCACCGCCTCAAAGTCAATGTTTGTTTTTTTTAATGTGTTTTTGTTTAGACGTCTGAAATAAGGTCTGTGTTTAACACGAGCTTCAGAGATTTTAACGTTTTGTTAACGTTTTAACGTTGTGACCGTTGGTGTAGTTCCTTTATAGCCTAACGTTAGCTTTTTACTTCTGCAGATTGCATTTACGCTTCTAAAATCCTAAATTGGTGTTCACATGGAGAGATCATCTTGTGAGTCAAAACGTGTAAGTATCATAACCTTGTATTCGCCACAGAGCTTATTTTCTGCAATTATCTAAAATCCAATTAAAAGAAAATCCCATAGGCTTTTTGACCAGGGAACCCATGGCGATGCTAGCTTCTGGGTTGGCGTCATTCACCCCTGTGAGAAAAATAAGACTCTGATAGCCCTTTTCAACCAAATTAGCTCTGGTTCTTGAACATTCAGGATTCTTGGAAACTTGGTGCTATCTAGAAAACCAGCCCATGTTTCCATCAGTTTTGAGTGGAACCATTGTAATCAAGGATGTGTCATTGTTGCACGATGCAAAACAGAAGTAAACAGTAGTAGCAAGACGGTGGACTGCATTGAGTACCTGCAAACCTTTGTTCTAATATTAGATATTTATCCAAGCATGGACCAACTATTAATGATAAGAAGACGTAGAAGATGTGTAAGGTTCAGAACTAGGGCTGAACCATTAATCAAAATTGTATCAAAATTGCAATATGACCTACTGCAATTTTCAAATCGCAGGAGGCGCAATATTTGTTAAATGCAAAATGTGTGTAAAAATACCATTCATAATTAAATATTGTCATACTGCAGAGATGTCCTGGCCCACACATCATATTCTGCAGACTTAAAAAAAACATCAAGAAACGACAATGAGAATGTAAAAACGATAGTTCCCTCTAATATCGCAAATTAGGGCTGCACAATCTGAGGAAAATATGCGATAACAGTGTTCAATAACGCAATAACGATGTTCCTTGTGATAAATAAACAGATAATAAAGTGTACTCAGTTCTGCCTTTCTGCTTTTTGAACTAAAAAAATAAAGGAAATTATTTCCAACATTCTTTTATTGAACTGAACACAAAAGGCACCATAAATGATGATGACATTTATGATTTAAAGTGCAGTTTTCTACTAATACTTTAACTAACTCAAAAAGTCCCTGAGTGTTTTTTGTGATGTGTTGCAGTCTTTAATGATGTGTTTATTGCACTAATTGATATCGCGATGACAATAAAAAAAAATGTTATATTGTGCAGCCCTATCGCAAATCATAACACAGTTGCAATATCAGTCAAAAATAATCACAATTAGATGTTTTTTAGGTGCACAAACCGGAACAGAAACCATTCCATGTTGGTGAAAAAGAGGTAAGAGTTTCAGATCCATTATGCTATCAATATGAAAACATTATAATCACTTCCCAGAGAGTAAATTATTAATGCTCAAACAATCACAACCTATTGTCTGACCATGAGCCAGGTTAATATTTTACAACTTTGCAGAGTCACCTTTGCTGGCCTATTTTCTGGACAATACAGGAACGTTAAGATCAGTTTAGAGGTTGTGATCGGGAATCAAATGTCCCTGCTGAGGATTCAGAAAGCAGGACAGTGTGTATTAATGGCCAACCCAGATGTCTGAAAACAGTACACAACAACCTAAATCTGTACCAGCAGACATCTGGTGGGGGTGATCGTCTAGACAGCGTCTCAAGTGCTGCACTGAAGCACATCTCAGTAGTGCCTCTGGTCACTGCCCTTCAGGAGACCTTTCACCTTCAGCTTCAACGTATATCTGCATGATTGACAGCTGTCATCGCGTCATGTTCGTCATGGCCTCTAGATAAATCAGACACATGCTAAATTAGACACTGACTTGATGTGATAGTTTATTGTTACTTCTCTTTTTGTTCTCCTACATGTAGAGTGTAAGGTAGCGTGGTAGGGACTCTGCGATGCTCGAGGACAGCTACACGGCTCCTCCTGAACACAGGCCTTCACTTGGAGGACAGCTGCTCTGCTACGCTGCCAACCAGCTGCTGGCCAGCTACACACACAGAGGAAACAGTCTCTGAGAATTCTGATCCTTGTGATTTGCGATTCCTGGCTTCTCCTGGTCACTTGTTGAAGTGTCCTTGAGCAAGCCATTGGGGTGTGAGTGTGTGTGAATGGGTGAATGAGAGGCAAAGTGGTGCTTAAAGGAGTACTTCACCAGGCAAAATTACCATTTGTATATCAATTGCTCGAGTGTTGCCTTGAATTCATGAAGAAAATGTTTTGTTTTTTTTGTGGCATGATTCCACGTTGAATGAAGAATCCAAGAACAGAGAAAAGTCTGAATTGAAGTAATCTCGCGTAGACCACAGTGCTGTGTCCACGCTGGGGGAAAGTCTGGACTGAATGCACTTTCACTCCTGGATAGTGAAAAAAACTCTCTGGCCTGTTTGTATTTCTTTAAACCAATCAGAGTCGTAGTGTGGGCAGGGCCACGCCCCGACGGTGCCTCTGCAAAAAAGAGTCGGGAGAGGACCCGTTTCGGTGGAACACCTCCACGAAAATGATGTAAACATATTTTTTGTAGATTTTTACAATAATTCACTGAAAGAACAGAGCAAGTCTGCCTTATTGCACCATCCAAATCTTCAAAAGTTGTCATTTTCAGTGTGTATGTTGATAACTCGGGGGTTGTTGTTGGTAGCAAAAAGACTTTGAGGACGGGAACACAGACTTCCTGTTTCTGAGCCGGGCAGATTTCCCAGAGGCTTTATCCAAGTACTGTTTTTCCGGTAAGCCAGGCTAGAATTTAAGTAATGCGGGGGCCACGTTTAACAACAGCAAAACTATATCAAAACAGCTGTTTACAAACTCTCACACAACTCATGCAGTATAATCCAATCTCATTTATCCAGTACACTCAGTACTTCCCAAACACGCATGTTCGCTCAAACCTTACTATTTACAATACTTACGCTACTTGCGCAGGCGCACTACTCGTCTGTGTGTGAGACTGTTTGTGTGGAAGTGTTAAATTAATGTATCCGCCTCGTGATTTGGACCCACTCCAAAATTTAAGGGGTTCTTCCTTGGCCCTTGCTACACCTTTCCACCAAGTTGAAAATGGGGGCAGTAGGTTTTCCGTAATCCAGCTGATAAACAGACAAACTGAAAAATAACCTCCCCACAGTAGATGTCCTGTACATGTATTTAATATACATTTACACAATTTGATAAATGATGGGTTAGTTCATGATTAAGAGTTTGAGGAATTGAAGAATGGCTGTATGGTTTGTTATTTTTCCAAGGTTGATGGCTGCTCCATTCTAGGTGCACAACGCTGATGCCAGAGACAGTGTTTCACTAAAGTGCAGTACTTGGCGATGTGCAGAGCTTCATAAATGCTTATATTATCAACGGGAGTGCCAATCTCTAGATGGGTGTCAACTTGAGGTCACTATCACTCATTTGACCTGTGAACTCAATTCTGCCCCGTGCTATTCTCCAGAGAATTGACTGGGCCAGATGAACCATGTGTATGTTTCTCCCGTCAATGAATTACTAGACAATCCCCCGTTCTTGTATTCACAACTCACTGCACCAGTGGATTTTAACTGAACACTATATCACTCCCCAGAGACTGTCAGCTGAGTCCGCAGAGATGATTTAGAGGCTTTGAAGATTAGGCAGCTCGTGACATCAATGAGGTTACTCGACGCAACTAGAAAATACTTTTCTATTTTCTTTTTTGATGTATGTGTATGTATGTTAGATGTACTGTGTTTTGGTTTGAAACACTCCTGTAGAACATTTAAGAACACATTTTAGGAAAATTATTCAGAAAATTAGCATTTCAAAATTAGAACCTGGGCGCAATTTAGAAAATATTTCAAGTTGCAGGCAACATAGGTGCACTCTCCCATCAAGAACAATCGTATCTTCCCACCCTCTCTGACTACCTGGAGCTTCGTCCTCAAAGGGATGCATTTCTAATCTAAATGGGGACGGCAAGTTTGGATCCTTTGCACAACTTTCTCAATTATTCAATTGAGGTACAATAGGTATCTCCAAATTAGACATTTTTTCCAGAAAAGTATTACTTCCTTTCCAGACTTTCTGGCGAATAACACGGTTGATCATATTCTCTCATTATCCTCTTTATAACAATATATGCAATATCATCGCTCACTCGCTCCAAGATGTTTGGAGGCTTTGGGAGGACGACCTTGGAGAGGAAATGATAGATGATCAATGGAAGGCAGTTCTTGACTTAATACCTCTTCCTCTTGTGCTCAGCAGAGCTTGATACAACTCAACGTTTTCCCTAAAGTAGACCCTTCATGCCCTCGCTGTAAACCAGCAGGCTACATACACATGTTCTGTTCCTGCCCCAATCAAAAAAATAAATAGATGCATATGTTAAAATAAATATGAACATTGTAAATTGGCATGGGATATCAAAAAGGTTACCGATAGGCTCTGTGATATTCTGTTTATTTTCCATGATTTCTAGTAACTTCATCAAGCAAATTCGTAACTGATGTGCTTGTGAACACGAACAATAAATGTATTGAACAATGAAACTATGAAATCCTAGTGCTAGTTCTTATATGTTCCCCAGCTTGTTACTAACACATTGGGATTTTTCACAGAGCTGCCCACATGGGGCCAATGAGATGTGAGACTGAGCCAAAACAGTAAAGTTGTGGGCTGTAAAACCAGAGCAATGAGAAAAAGCTCCATAGAGTTGAGGTGAACTGCAGATTTGGGTAATGGTTATCTGTGGGGTTGTCACTGCGAGCGACACCTTTCACATTACAGGTTGCCATTAGATCTGTTGTTAATAGAAAAACATTCAGTAGAAGCTTTATGGTTTTCCTTCATTGAGGTCATGTGAAGGAAAGGTCAAAACGCTTGTTTTCTCTGCTAAGTTCATTTCATTCACTTTGCACGTGTCTGGTCTCCCTCTCAGACAGATTTCCTACGTCCAACCATTTGGCGATCCAATCAAAACCGTTTATCTCATATGAGGCGGGTTTAAGCATCTGTCAATCATCCTCTGTCAACAAAGATTCCTGCTGCTGCCCGTACCCATTCACACCAAAACTCACACCAAACTGTCAAACTAGGTAAGGCTGATCAAATATGAAAAAAGATTATGTTACTGTATTGCATATTTATCACATAAATGTTTTCAGAAACATATTTTAATGTTCTGTTGAGCTCTAAAATGAGAGTTTGTGACCAGGCCGCCATTTTTTCCTGTTTCGGCTCTGAAAACAGACCAAGCGGCAGCCTGCATGTGTCTCTCAGCTTGTTGTTCTGATTGGTTGTAGGTCATGTTGTGTTGTTCTGATTGGTTGTAGGTCATGTTTTGTTGCTCTGATTGGTTGTAGGTCACGTTTTGTTGCTCTGATTGGTTGTAGGT
>JAOVVB010114842.1:0-12671 GCA_028570985.1 Heterobranchus longifilis
AGTAAACTACTGTATGATAAGGCCTACACCGTGGTAGGTGTAGCAGAATAATGTGAGTGTACAATTTCTCTGGAATCAGAATCGAGAATCGATAAGAATCGGAATCGATTTGCGGAATCGGAATCGAGAATCGAGAATCGAGAATCCATAAGAACCGGAATCGATTTGTAGAATCGGAATCGGAATCGATAAAATTGAAATGATGCCCATCCCTACTCTGAATACGGGCTGTGTGCATTTCTCCATGAATTGAGCGTTTTGATACTTTAACAGTATTTATATAGCACCTAGACCTGCTTTTTAATACAAAATTACATGGTACCCCACCTTTTACAATATGGGACCTTTTTTTATTTTTTTTTAAGATAATTTAAACAGGATAGGGGTGAGAGAGAGGGGACGACATGTGGCGAGGACGAGGGGTGCACGCTCTACCACTGAGCCACCAGTGCGCCCCACAAGGACCTATAACATATTCTGATATAAAAGTAAAACGTGCTATATGAGGTCTAGGATACGGCCCTTATCTAGTGCCAATCCCAAGTCACAGTCATAGCTAATAAAAACAAATTATTTACTAATTTGTTTGTAAAAATCATAGCCTTCAGTGATGTATTCCTTTTTCTCTTGTAAGTGCTCGACAGTCACTAAAGGACATCCTGTCTGATGCTCTGCTGCACGACTTTGAAAGTGACTGAGTCACTAACAGCGGGAGCAGCCATAAAGTCGACGAGACTCTAATGTCCTATCTGCTCCCAGCAGGCTGGGCTCACATGTTCTGTGTGAGGCCTGTTCTGGCAGGCCGGTGTGGATTAGCACCTTGCAGGTAGTCAGCATATCAGAGATGGCTTTGCGGCTCAGGTTGGCAGTGGCGATCACATCCTCCTGCTGAGCAGAGTTGCCTGCAGCCACTGCCTTAGCCGTTGCTATGGTGATGCCCTTTGTCATGCGGATGAACTCCTCGGGTGTGGTGGACTTGTCTGGGACGTCCTTGGACTGGAACACCTGACATGACGAAGACCCACAGACACAGGTAGGTGGATATAGAGATGACAGGGGCTCAGATGTGTTAAAAGGATAGTTCAGATTTTTTGAAGTGGCGTTGTATGAGGTACTTATCTATAGTCGGAGTATTACCCCAGTTTGGAGAAGCAGACAGGAGTCTTGATACAGAACCTAAGCAATGTACTGCTGTGGACGGGGCCACACAGCAGAATGTATTTTAGCTGCCTAAAAAAGGACCACCTAAAAATATCTGTTTAAGGGTATGCTATAATAAAAGTACCTTCACTGCTTTACCTTGCCGTCAAACAGGCACAAATCTTTTTTTCACCCACATTTCACCATAGACCCGCCCTACTGTGCTGTGATTGGCTAGTAGTCATCACGTCAGCAGTGGTAGGGTTAGGCCAAAGAGGTCATGGTTAGGGTTAGTGCTAGCCAATCACAGCACAGTACGGCAGGACTAATTGAAACACAGGTTGGGAAAAAAAGAACGCAGAACTGAAGCTGTTATAACGCTCAAAGCCACCAGACTCCTTTGACAAAAACAGTAATTTTACCTCGCAGAACACAGGAGCAGCTGGTCTACCGCTGCCTCGATTGGTTAATTCGTTACTTAGTTAGTTTTGTTAGTTCTTAAGCATTTTAAAACCAAAGTCACACAATAACACAAACTAACTAACCGATCGAGGCAGCGGTAGACCAGCTACTCTCGTGTTCTGCGAGTTAAAATTACTGTTTTTGTCAAATGAGTCTGGTGCCTTTGAAGAGAACGATGTATAACGGCTTCAGTTCTCCATCGTAAAGGGCTGTCTGACTGCAAGGCAAAGCTGTGAAAATATTCTAAATATAGCGTACACTTAAACTGATATTGATTTTTTTAAGTGACTCCTGCCTGCTTCTCCAAACTGGGGGTGTGCCAACTGCCATCTACTATAGGTAATGCACTGTCTATGGATAAGTACCTCATACAACCACACTTCAAAAAATCCAAACCATCCTTTTAATATAGATAGGAACATTCTCAGAGAAAAAAATTAAGAAGTGAACACGTAAACATGCGGACACATAGGTAGCTGTATAATTAGGAGTAGACTGTGTTGAATTTGGCTGGAGCTCTTGGTAAAGCCTCCTCTCGGGCCGGGGGTCCTCCGATAAGGATTAGCAGTAAATTACAAAAAAACAAGCTCTTGAAATCTTCTTCCTTTCTCACTCTGCTACCCAGACCCTGATAAGAGCTGCGAGAAACCTGCAGGGGCCGAGAGGGAAGGAGGAGGCCGGATAATAAAGAAAAAAGAACAAAAAGCTCCCCTGTTATGCTCAGAATAATAGACATAGATATCTCTGACCCTCTTTGAATGAGCTCTGCAAAGAGGCTGTGTCTCATCAGCTGACTCTCAGCAGAAAAAAGAGGTTGGGCCTGTGAGGCGCTCTTACTGTCAGCTCCTGCTTGATGCACTCGATGGTGGCCTCCAGTGCCCTCGTCCCGCGAGTCGCTTCATCCTCCACTGCCTTCACTGTTTTTAGAAGAGACGTCACGTTGGTCACCATGACCTGTCAAAGAGAGGGAGGGAGGATGAGGCTCACAGTCACACCAGGAGGTGGAGCCCTTTCTCCTCAGCTGCAAAACATTACAAAAAATATAATTTTGCCTCCTCCTTCACTGATTCCATTACAGTGAATAATGGTTACGTGTTGAAAGTGCTTTTCTAATGAAAATGAAAGACATGAGCTGCTGAAGAAAGAGAAGGCTGAAGGATGTATTTCTAATTAAAGCAGGATGATTTACTACTTGTAATACATTTTTTTCCACTGACACCTAGGTTGGGAAAAACAAGTTTTATTCATGGTGACACATTCTGTTCTGTCAGTGTTGCATTCATCAAAGTGTACATTATTGGGTTAGGAATTTGAGCAACATGATCACCAGGAGTTTGAGAGGGTCCCATACGGGGGTCACCATATGTTGGAGGAACAGAAACAATCTGTCAGCATAACCAGGTCCATGGGTGGCCCTAATTCCATGTAGATAACAAAACATAATAAACTCTATGCAACAGTTAGAGTTGCATGCTGTGCTTGGGATGATAGCTGTGAGAATAGTAAATAAATAATTATGAGGAAGTTTGCAGGAGACGAGCAGATCTTTGGTTCAGAAGTATCAGAGGCTCCGTCACCGATTAAATACTTTGATCTTTGTTTCTCTATTCAAGTGACCGCAGCTGCACCGAGGTTAGATGCAAAAAGTTTGATCTCCCGTTTTCATTCTTCAGCTGTTGGCAGGGCGACAGTGGTCGTGATAATTGAGAGTAAAATGACAATTCTCTCCCTTCTTGTTTGTATAGTCCTGATCCTCACAGCCCTTGCTCTGATCCAGTCTTCATCAGAAAAAAAACTAAACTTATTGCATTTAAAGGTATAATATTTAACATTTTCACAAATATCTAAAAACAATGAAACTTATGTTATATATTTAGTTGAGTTGTGTACTTACATTATCCCAAATGTTTCCAACAATGTTCAAACCAGGGAAATCTGTAACTTATTATCATTTATTATTTTATTCAGATTTGGTCGCTATTTGTGCATACATCAGTGTTGTGGTTGTCTGCCAGAAGCTGTCAGAAATTGACATTTTATCCAGTTTTAAGCCACATTTTTATGATACACTTTTTAGATCTTGGTTGTTTTTAACTATATATTTTAACCGGATGAAGGATTTTAGTCATCGGACGTCTCTGTACACATGCCTGTGTGCACACTATAACCACACTATACCACACTATTGCATGTCTGTATGTTCTTGAAGAGGAATCCCTCATGTGCTGCTTTTCTGAGGTTTCGCCCATTTGTTTCACCTTTAAAGTATTTTATGTGGGAGTCTAATAGTATAGGATGTCTTGTACAGATTGTAAAGCATTCTGAGACAAACTCCCATTTTTGAGCTATGTAAATAAAATTGACTTGACATGACAAATGAAGCTATAGCACAAGTATAGCACAAAGATCTCTTTGCATGCTTAGGCCTGTAGTTTTACTTTTCATGCATCCTGTCATTCACACACTCACTCATTGTTTCCTTGCTCTCATTGTCTGTGGCTGTTAATCAACAGCTGTTCTCATCAGCTGGTCAATAGCACAGTAACACAGGTACATCATTAGCCTATCATCCTGCTGCTGCCTCTGTTTAAATATGATTCTCTGTTTGCAGTCCATTCATGATGCTGTCATTCGCGTGGTACGTTCACGGCTGTTACGCTATTTAAATCTGTTCGTGCAAATTGTCGCAAATGGAAAAGCTCCCCTCCACCTCCCCATCACCGCCAGTCTTTGCAGATTCATCAGCTCCATCAGTCTCAGCAGTATCAGTATCTGGACTCCATGGGGGGATTTATCTTGCTGCTGCTCAGTGCAGACGCCCCTCGATTACAAACATCCCTGTAGAGTCTGAGCGCCAAAGACTTTCTTCTAAGACTTAATTATCACCTATCAACTGTTGTAATAAACATTATCTTTACTTCAGGCTGAGCTTTAGTTGAAGCTTCACTTAGATCAGGTCTTGACAGTCGGATTCAAAAACTCCTAGAGTCTCAGTCACAATAGAGGGAGTGCTGTGGTCACAGATAGTCCTCAGTAAAGCATACTAACCCTCTCTCACACACACATATGCATGAACACAATGTACATCTTAGTAATGGGTCTAGCCTCACATAAAGATGTGACAGAAAAAGCGAATACCTTGCAAACCCAGATAAGGACTGTCATATAAATCGTTTGAAAAAGCCATATTTTGTGCTACCAGATATGTCAAACTAAACATAGCAGTAATAAAAAAGAGAGCATTTGTAGAATACATATCTACATGCAGTTTCCTCTCAGTGAGGAATCATATGCGGAATAATAAATAGTAGACTTGCATTGTTGAAATTGATACACAGCTAAACCAGGCGTGTTCCTTTACCTTGGCAGCGCTCTTCAGCTGATACATGGACGGGTCGTCAGCTGGCTTGCCGGCAGCACATTTGGTGGCGCCGATGAGTTCGGCCAGAGCCTTGGCCACGTCCCGGACCGCGTTTATCAGAACCACCTGAGGAGACAGAGCTGGAATCAATACGGCACAATGGACAGAGTATAGGTTTATCAGTAGCACCCTGGGGAGAGGATTTAACACTGCAGCCCTTATCACTCCCACCTACTGTAGTCATGATACTTCAGACTTAGTGGAGGGCAGAGATAGAGGCACGCACACACACGGAGGAAAGAGGAGACACAATGTATATCAGATGAAACTGCAATTATACAGAGAATCTAATGCTGGGTGTACAGAAAGATAGAAGACATTCATTGCAGATGGCTAATATTTATAGTATAATGATAATGGCTTGTAATAGATGGTTTAATCTCTGTGCAGCTGAATTAAAAAGTAATAACTGAGCATTGTAAGAAAATAAAGGTGTACAACTGTGACTACATTTGGCTGAAACCAGGATTCCCACACCTTCTCTAATATGAAATTCAAGGACTTTCCAGGACCAATTCCCTCAAACTCAAGAATCAAACATGGCGTAGTTTGAGACACGGATAAAGGTTCATTACTGTTACAACACAGAAAATGTTATAATGAGAACAAGCAGGCTGCTGCATGATTACCCATGTCTATTTAAAAAAAACCTTTCAAGGCCTTGATTTCAAGGACCTGTGGGAACCATGTGAAGCATCTGTGATTCTTCAGTGTAAATGTGTTTGGGGTTTTCCTCACCTGTGTCTCGGGGTCCTCAGAGCCCATGCTGGTGGCTCCCAGTTTGACCACCTCAGTGAGCTGGGTGATGGTCTTGGCTGAGGACTGGGCAGCCTGGGCCAGTTTGTCCTGGCTGGACGCGGCTCCGGCGACCAGCAGCTTGGTGTCCTCCACCAGCGCCTTGGCTGTCTTCAAGATGCTCTCCCTGAGGGACGGGACACATTGTGTCACAATCTGCTGCACAGTCACACTCAAGTACCAGCAAGATGAAAGGAAACAGTTGCTTTTCTAACAGAATGTGTGTTTGACAAAGACAATTTTAAATTTACATTCATTACGTGAAATGCATCTGAATATTGAGTTTCATTGGCAAACTGGAACTGAGTGAGTCATCAAAAGAAAAAGGGAGCTCTGGTGTTTTATAAAAAACCTTTAACTCATGGCTTACACATAAGTTAAGATATATTACCCTCACAAAACCTATTAATCATATACTCATGTTTTATATCATCAAATGTTCTCTTTCTTGGTGATTAAATAGTTTTTGTGTATGCTGCTGTGTGTTGCCACATTTCTATGTATGTTGCTGTGTGTTTATATGTTACTATGTTGTACTGACTCTGGATACAAATACTCCTCTGGGACAATAAATTAATCTAAAGATTAGAGGTTTTCCTTAAAGGGCCAGTTCACCCCAAAATCAAAAATACATATTTTCCTCGCTGTAGTGCTATTTATCAATCAAGATCATTTTAGTGTGAGTGTTGGAGATATCGACCACAGAGATGTCTGCTTTCTCTCGTATATAATGGAACTAGATTGTGACCCGGTTACTCAAGATAATCCACAGACCTTGTTGTGAGCAGTTTCACGTAGGAACTATTTTCTTTCTACATAACAACACTGTCACCTGTATCACAGAAAGAAGCGTGCATCTACTCCTCATCTCTATCTTGTAGTCCGACCAATCACATTTGAGCGTGCTACGGTTGCATGCAGGTAAACAGTCCTGGACCGTAATGCAACCTCGGAACCCATCGGCTATAGTCTGACGATGATTTAGCTTTTTGTTATTATTTATCTGCATTCATGTGCAGATTTCTGTTTATAGAGATGTCGTCTCTCAACTGCATTCATGTGTCTCAAATTGCTAATCGGACTGTAAACAACGACCACGGATATCCGTTAGCTACACCAGAAAGCCTGAAATATTGGCCGTTGCCCGCAAAGGCTTAATCATCGACAGACAGATAGCCGATGGGTTCCAAGATCGATCTACTCATTAAACATTAATGGCGTCCTCCTCGGCTGAGCTGTAACGTTAGCTAGCTCAGTGGTGCTAGGTGAGCTAGCAGTATCGGTCCTCTCGTGTCATGATTTCAGGAAAGAGACATTGCTGTTGAGTTTTTTGGATTTGTTTTGGTGCTTTGCGCACCACAAGCTGAGTGCCATCGTTCCATTATATTGGAGAGAGGGCAGACATGTCTACGGCCGATATCTCAAACCCTCGGCAACTCACACCAAAACAATCTAGATTGGTAAATAGCATTGCATTTTTGATTTTGGGGTGAACTGTCTCTTTAACATCATGTCTTGGTCAAGGTCATTGCACCTGTGGTCAGCAAAAGACTCCTCATTCTCAGGGCTCAGTGTTCCAGCGGAGGCGAACATGATGGTGGTGTCCAGGTCAGCGATGATGCCAGAAACAGCGCTGGCTGCTGTGATGCAGGCCTGGGTGCCTTTGTTCCCCGCCTGCAGTGCTGACAGCACCAAGGACACCTGAAACATGTGAAGCATAGCATTAGATATGCAGAGAGGTCCTTCAAACATGCTGTTTTCAGAGGTGTAAAAAACAGCTAAAAATAGCCCTATAGTTTCTGTATACCGTGCACATTTTTAATGATTAACCAGCAGCTTTTCCTCCGTGTAGGATGTTGGCGGAGCCTTTATAAATCAGGTGAGTGAGGTTGCAAATGGGAGTAAGAAAATACAGCAGGGTTAAACATGCATCAAATCAGAGTCTGCTGCACAATCACATTAAGCCAATGAGCCTGACTCTGCAAAGCACGCATCTCCCTTGAAGACTGCGGTCTGCTCATCCCTCCTAAACAAATGGAAAGCCCTGAGAGGTACATTTCAACGAGGCACAGGCTTCACGTATCAGCAAACGTGAGACTACAAATTATTCAAGTTTGGTATGAGCCCTGAATCAAATCATAGGCTCGGAGTGGGGAGAAATTCTAATGTGCGAGCAGCGCGGCTAGCTGCTGCCAGGGTCACAGCGGGGAGACGTTAGTACTATCATTAACTGCACAGTGTGAGGGTGATCAGGAGAGCATGCTCCCATGACCTACATGACTGCTACAATAATGCAGTAAAGCACCAGTTATTACCACCTAAAATAACCTACATTAACCCTGTCGTCTACAGATTCTATAACAGTTCGACATAAAGGCGAAAGCTAAACCTTAAGCATCTCTGTCAGCTACAGAAGAGCTGCACAACTAATCAAATACTAATCATGATCACAATTTTGGCTTCCCACAATTAAATGATCGTCTGCGATATTGATGTTTAAAATGCGTGCTCCGCTCATAGAAAACTGCATATCAAATAAGGCGCTTCCTAAATTATAACAGCAAGCCACCAGGGGGCGATCCAGATGTTTTAGCTTCACTTTTGGGGAGTTGTCATTAGTGATGAGAAAACCGGTTCGTGTTATTCACCCGCCACTAGAGAACCGACTCATGAACGACTCTTTTGATTCACCTACGTTGCTAACGTTTACCTCACCGTCCTCGTCCAGCGGCAACTCAGACATCCATAACTGCGCGTCACCGTATCCAAAAGGTTTCAGTAAGTTTTCTATTCATATTTTGCTTCTTGGAGATGCTCTGTGAATAATAATATTTTGATGCAATGATTTGCACATTAGCAGGAATGTAGCACAACAGGGAAGTGGAAACAGTGCTGTTTATTTAAATGTTAAAGTGCAATGAAAAATGTGGTTCAGAAAATCAATGAATAATTGTGATAAATAATCGTGATCTCAATATTGATCAAAAATAATCATGATTATCATTTTGGTCATAATGGAGGAGCCCTAAGCTACAGTATAGTAAACACTTCACACCTGAACTGCTTCTTCTTTAATCTTGCAGTTGCACACACTCTGTTCTCTGTCACTTTATTTAAAGAGATATTGCACACTTACAGTAAACATGTTTGTCAGCTGTAAACTGTGACTGTACTGTGATGAAACACGTCAGTGCTGGTGTTAATATCGACATTCTTAACAAGTTTATAAAAATCTGAATTTCATGGGTTGAAAATGGCTCAACATGCCACCAGCTATTTCAAATCAGTCCTAACCTTCCTAAAAGTCGATTGTTTGGGACTACTCTATGTAATGAAATTCAACTAAGCCATGAAATATATATAAAGACAGACCTCCCCCTGCACCCCCGCCCGCGAGTCTGTGACCACCAGCGAGACGGGAGAGGAGAGAAGTTCACTTTCAGCTGCTGTTTCAGGTTTCAGGAGTCGTGTAAGCAAAGTGCTGATGAAACTCCAGCATTTCCTGATTCTGCTGCTTCATAATAAAAGCTTTTAATTAGCAAAATAACAGGGCACTTTTATTGTGAAGGATTTATAGGAAATCAAATGTTTATCCACCATTTTACATGACCACTCCAGGCATGGATCAGCGCGCTGCGTGCAGGCTCGTCGGCTTCTAAATAACAGCAGCAGACGTTGCGATGTGAGAACAGAATATCCTACACATTTGTGAATTCAGGTACATTTTACGCACCTAAAAATAAAAGGTTATTCGCTTCTGCCGCCGTTTGCCATGCAACCGCGAAGATCAGATCTTCATGTCACTGCGCTGGCACACGTGCCCCCCTCCTCAGCACCTTGCCCACTTTTTTGCATTTTTCAAAATTTTGCAGTGGGCTTAGACCGGTGGGTGAAGTAACACTTTACATAGGTATATATACATATACACACAGCAAATGTACTGAGGGATGCATGAAATATATTTCTATAAAAATGCTAATGCTGAGCTGAAACTTCTAACAGCAGAGATTGCAAAATATGACAGCAAAAACAGTCTTCTGCAAGAGTTAAACATGCTGTACCAGTTTCAGTCCCTTACCTTCTCTGTGACTGCGCGGGCACACTCGATGAGCTCCCTTTTGGAGAAGCTGTCAGTGGGGCTCAGCTGCAGCGCTCCAGCCTTCTGGACCATGTAGATACAGCCGTGGCCCAGCTCTTGCACCCGTGTCTTTATCTGATAACCAACCTGGAAGCATAAGCAGGCATCGACTTACACCGCGTCCATCTTCTCATTTGTGTCACTGTACTGCACAATTACAATCATGTCCTAAACTGGCGCGTCTCTTATCCAGCGGGTGGATGGAAAATGATTTCAAGCACCCTCAGAGAGGGAATGCGGGCACACTACACCTTTAATTTACAGACTGAGATTCACGGGTGGGTGGTACTTCATTATGAGCATCACTATAGGCTTTTAGATTTGTAGAGGCACAATGTCGCTATGGTAACCAGCAGGGTTTCTAGCAGCCTGTTATATACAAGATATTGATAAGAGCTGTGTGCTTATTAGTGCAATGTTTCCACACATTGCTGTCCTCTGGACTACACAGAAAAGCTGAAACAAAAAGACTATGTGGGTGCTGAGAGCGATGGATGCTGGAGGGGTGTATTTCTGTTTGATCTCACAAAGTCGGGAGCAGCCTTGAGGAAGGGGCGTCGTTTCAAAGAACAGCAAACATCTGCTCTGATCAGTGTGTGAGTGAAGACATCCAAAAGCATTTTTGGTGCCAAATGCAGACCTAAGCTGATATTTCAGTCTGACATTTCAGGGGCACAATGCAAAAAGATATACGGTTTGATGTGTTAAATCTTTCATAAAGAGTACGTAATTTCCACCCCCCCCCCCCACAGAGCAGAGAGCATGGCCTCTCACCTCCTCTGGCTCTGCAGTGGCTGCAGCAAGGCGTCCTTGGTGCGCTAGCTGTCCGTAGTCCACCGTCACCTGAGAGGCAAGGCCGCCGAGCTCTTCAGGGCAGGTCACTGACTTCGTCATCTGGCGACAGAGAGAACATACATCATCATCAGAGGCAGATTCATGTTTCTCCAGCCCTGCTGACAAATACTGTCATTGTAGATTGGAAATGTAATGGAAAACACACAGAGTTAGGCATGAATATCATGATGCATCAGTGCGCTCACCATCTCCTGCGCAGTGATAGCGATGGCCTTGGAGAACTTCACCATGGTGGTCTGGTAGTCCACAAAGGAGCCCTCAGGTTCAGGAGGCGTTCCTTCATCCAGCTGTGAAGATCAGACATTTAGTACTTATCTATCCATAGTACATAGTACATAGTACATACAACATAGTACATAGTACATAGGTATTCTAGGTGTTTTTACCAAGCAGCAACCTCCAGGGCTGAAAAATGAAGCCAACGTGGAAGTACCAAAAAATATACACAAATAATGAAGTGAAGAATCACACTGGTTGATCACCTGCTAATGCAGCTTGCTTAGTTTTTTCATGCAGGTATTGGACCTTTACTCATTAACTTTTTGATCATTTTTGGAAAAAGTTACAGAGCAAACTACAGCCCGAACATTAAACCATATGTCTGTCGGTACAACATATGGTCCAATATAAGCTATCGTAAAGCAAGCAAACAGTCTTTCTGTCTATATATTTATTTATGTTTCCATCATATGTGTTGGATTATAAGTACTGTAGCATGAAATTGCAGTACAGAAATGTCCAAGATATGACTTATTAACAGTGTGTCCATTATGCAGTTTGTCCATCAGAGACCACTGACAATTGTATTTTTCAACAAAATAATGTCTGGCTCATTAAATATCTTTGTCACATTTTTTGAATAACCAAATTTAAGAAATCCTTATCAAAATGCATATTTATGTTATGTGCTAATATTAAAAAAATGAATGCATCATTGATACATTATAGTTATCAGAGGTTTAATCTCTTGAAGACCATAATTAGTATCAAAATCTGGTATCAGTCAGGCTGTAGCCCAAACATCAAAAAGTTAATACAGGCAAAACTTGATGGATGTTCATTTTCTTACATCGTCTGCAGCTGCAAATGTTATTAAGTCATTAATAAATTGGCCTCTTCGCTATGTAGCCTTCATCTAGAAGGTGCATTATTGTCGGGGATAGTCCAAACTTTGGGTGATTAATTTATGCTACAAAGATAAATCGAGTTATGCTGGCAATACCAATATTGGATGCACACCATTTGGCAACCTAAGTTCTTTTTATAGTACACCATGTTAATTGATATATAATCTCAAAACAATTAAAAAGCCATTAGTGAGAACATATAAACCTTTTTATGTATGCATTCTTTTAGAATGGTTGCACTTTATATATGCTAATGGGGTTTTAATGAAGGTTTAATGTTTAAGCTGAGAGTAAAAAATAAAAAAAACACAAGGAAGAAAAATAAAAACGAAGGATAAGATCTGAGCGTAGTGTAAATGTGTGAGTATGAGCAGATCATTGTCAATTATTAACTGCACTGTCAACACAGTGACATGTCCCCCAGCAGGATGAGTGACGGCTAACAGCACCAGTGGGCTGTGGATTTAAAACTTGTCATCTACCGGACTAATGAGAGTCGCTGACAAGGACACACTCACTGTGGAGTTACTCTCACAGGGAAAGCTCATTTCGCCTTCAGACAAATAAGATGGGGAATAAGAGTCAACCTGCGATCCATTTAAAAACCACCTGAACAGACTTGTGTAGGGTTCCTACACATATTCCATTTCAAAATTTCATACTTTTCCAGACTCAAATTTATGGAATTCTTCGTAGATTTCATAGAAAATAAATTTTGTCCTTACATATGGCT
>JAOVVB010114860.1:0-12671 GCA_028570985.1 Heterobranchus longifilis
GTGTGTGTGTGTGTGTGTGTGTGTGTGTGTGTGTGTGTGTGTGTGTGTGTGTGTGTGTGTGTGTGTGTGTGTAAAGACGCGCTCATCAATAATCTCCATGGAGGATTCCTGTGGTAAAGCATTCTCAGCTTCGCAAGCAAACAAGTGGTGAGGCGTGCAAAAGGAATTTCAGGCCCTCTCAAAAAGATGACCACACAATTGCGAGGGAGCTCCTTTGAAAGATTAGCAGAGTCTATATGCTTTGGCCACAGACAGACACACACACACACACACATACTGTAAACACGTACACACAATTCTTTGTCTCATAGTTGATTTACTTTGTGGGAGTGTGGTTTCACACTTTTCCTTGTGGCTGACATTATCTAAGTATGTTTTCCTTTGCCGGGCTTCTTTCCAGGCTAATTTGCTGTGTTTAAGGCCACCAACCCACCAGCCAGCAATATTTAATTCAGTTTAACTTCGCAGTGTCAGTACTTGGCAAGGCCACGGCAGCATAAAATAGCCAGTAGCTCTGGATAACATTTCTTTTATTTAATCTGAGAGACTGTAGTGGACGCTTATGATCATTCTGTGACCCACGTTTGAATCCGAAAACAATATGATAGAATCCAAATAACTAACAACACTGTGGGCTACTTGTGTTCGCCTCCAGTGTAGTGCTGTTTACAAGTGGCCGAGTGGTGTGAGGCAGGCTGCTGGAGCAGGTGACATCTGTGACCCAGCACAACAGCGGTGGATGCCGGACACATGCTCCTTCCTCAAAGGCTACTGGCACCCTTTCCGCCTCATTGGCTCATGCCCACACGCATGCCCTCGAACACACACACATTTTGAGCACTCCATCTGAATGAATCCACTGTACATGAGGTTATCTTGAAACTACCATGATTCAACATACCTTTAGGAAATAAGGGCTTGAAAAAGCATTTCCCCTTAACATAGTTTTTTTTTTTTTGTCTCTTACAGTAACTGGAGAGATTTTCTCTTTCATTTTAGACAGTTGACCTACACTCCACAAGCTGCTAACGGCTACTTTGTGAACATGTCAGACTGCCAAACATCAGGATCATCGGCTTACAGAAAATGACCTCCCGATATGTACGGCTAAGAGCTGATACTAGGTCAGTTTTTCTATTTCACACAAAAATCTACAGTAATGGAAAACCCATCTCAGGCATGGCTGCTGCTCTTTGCTGATATAACAGTACTCACATACAGTGCATACCCCCCCACACCAGGGTTGGAAACAGGGCACAACATTAGCACCATTTACCAGCTAAATGCTGGTAAGTGGCTGTGATGTGCTTAACTCACCACTACCCAAAAAATCAATGGTAATCTATTGAGTGGCTGATAAACTCACTAGCCATTTGGCCGGTCAATAAAAAAGTTAATTTTGCACCCTGGTTGGAAATGAACTTTTTTGTCCACCTGCCACTATGGCTGGTGGATTCCAAACTCTAGCAGCCACTCAATAGATTACTATTGTTTTTTTTGGCTGGTGAGTGAAGCAAATAGCAGCCACTTGCGTATTTTACTAGCATTTGGCTGGTAAATGGTACTAATTTCCAACCCTCACCCATACGTACATATTGTACACACACATGCCTAAATTGGTACTTTTCTCCAGCTTCAAAAAATGACAATCAAATGATTGATCTTACTTGCCGAGCTATTAACCCATTATATTTACCAAGCCATTAGCTGCCTGATAATTGAGCTGTTAATTAAAACAAAGGCCTTTGTTTCCCCCATTGAGTCCCAAACTCTCCCCCCACTGATCTGAAGACCATTATATAAAGTAAAAAGCCGAGATATACAGTAAAGAGAATATTAGCACCCCACCCATTTCATCTACATTTCCATTCCCTCGGATTGTCCAATATACCGTGTATTCAAAAGAATCCACACACAGGATTTTGTCATTACAAGTATTACAATCTTGCAATAAGTCAAAATGTATTATAGTTTAACTTTCTTTTAATGGAGCTTGACATGATTTATAACAGTTTTACATCAGCTCTCCCCCTCCATATTGCCCATCCCGTCTCCTCCCCTCTCCCCGGAGGGAGTGCGTTTCTCCTCCTGGTTTCTCGTTGCATTCTGATAAAGCAGACTCTCCCTCTGATGTCTCTTATCTCTTCTCATCTCCTGCAGTAAAGACGGTCTCTTGTTTGTTTTATGCTTCCTGCCAGTTTTTCCTCTTTCCGTTCGTTTTTCTCTCACCCCTCTGAGGTGACGCCCAGTGCCTCGTCCCAGTGTGCAATGGATCAAAATTGTCAGAATAACTTAATGGTGTGCTGACCTGCCTCCTGACCCCCGCTGTTTATCAAATTCTATCATATATTGTAGCTAGATACCCCCCCCTCCCACTGCACGCTCTCCCATTCTGTGAGAGGTATAGATTTGTTGCTCCATATCTCTGGCAGTGCAGTACTCTGCTTGCTTACTGCCGTTGACAGAGTGTGTGTCCAGTGCAGGCTACGCTTGGCTGCATCAGGGTAATGCTGCTGGCTAGCTCAGATCCAGCAAACAAACAACATATATTATAGTGGAGGCAAGGAGAGTGGTTCTATAGCCAAAGGGCCTCACTCTCTATCTGTTTGCATGCATACTTGTGTGTTTTTTTGTACGATTGTGTTAGCGTGCGCATTGACCTACAATGTAGGCAACACTGCAAGAAGCAATAGACCCGAACTGTGTCAGACCTGCTCTAACCAGGCTCAAGGCAGTGGTATAATAACAGCAGAGTCAAACTTGCCAGAAGTAGTCAAACACAGCACAGCGTACACATTTGTGTACACTTACTGCAGCTTTGCACCGTGTGTTTATGCACACTCCCAGCCAGTGGTTATTCTGGAAGAAAGAGGTAACCACAACCCATGAAAACCAGGAAATTAAGCCGAAATGGTTAATCAATAAGTCTATCAACAGAAAATTAAGCAACATCTTTAACTGTTTAAAGTGTTTTTCAAGCAAAAAGGCCATGCGTTCTGTGGTGACGTGCTGCTTTTCTTCGTCGTACGAGACAGTAAATTGACTCCGACGAGCATTTTTCACTATTTTCTGACATTTTATTGACCGAATGATTAATGGAGACAATAATCATCTGAAATCAGTAATGGAAATAATTGTTAGTTACAGCTCTGAATTTAATATCTTTGGGTTTTTAGAATGCTGTTGAGACAAAACAAGTCATTTGAAACTGTCACCAGGCTCTGAAATGTGGGCATTTATCACTATTTTTGCGACATTTCATAGACCAAACGATCAATTGATTGATGGAGAAAATAACTGATAAGTATAATAATCGTTAGTTGCAGCATTGCTGGGAAAAAAAAGCACAAGTCTCTTTTACATCCACACAAAAAGAACGGGCCCACTGAAATAGCAGCATGGGCAGTTGAGGGAATACCGGCCATAAAGATGAAGATATCCTTTTAATAAGCTAAGCAAATAATGCCTCAAAATGATTAATTTTGAAAAAGCTGACTCAAGGATTTTGGCAAAGAGAATGGGGGGGGGGGGAAGCACTGGACCTGGAAAATGAAATGGAAAGCATCTCTGGGAAGCAAAGCAACATTTTATATTTAATAGAGGTGCATATAAACTATACAACCAATCAGAGTATTTCATTAAATGGATCAACCTGTCAAATGAAAGTGTGCATCAGAGAAATGAATTCACAGAACGTGAGGAACTCTAAACATACTGTAAACCTCAGGTCATACGTTTACCATGTAGCTTTCTGTACATTGACTATTAAGACTTTTCATACCCTAATAATATAATGGAAGAACTGACATATCAAAGGCCATATCATAAAAATATTAGTTCTGGTATCTGAAACAGAAAACATAATCTTGTGATGCAGAGTATATGAAGGTTCCTTATCAGCACCAGTGCTGATGTTACAGTCGGTTTAGTCCAGTTGCACTCTGGCATTCGGTGGGGACCTGCTTACAGAGGATTTGACGGCTCTAGCCAGCCTGCATGTCCACACTGTGGAGTCTAACGCCAGTACAGAGCTTTGTTTTCCTTCACTACCCCTAACCCAAATGCCTCCTTCTGTCTGCTGAAATTATTTATTTTTTTACAGTAAAGCCCATTTCCCACTGGACAAAAAAAAAAAAAAACAACAACACTAACATCTGGCTTTTGTCTTCTGTGGGAAAGGTTACAATCGGCATACATTCCTGGGACAAATGACTCGGGTATGTATCGGCTCCAGCTCCGATTGGCAGTAATTGAAACATGACACCCGGGTGGACGCGCTAATTTTTGCCCCTTTTTTTTGGAGCGATGCTATGGCGCGCGTCATCTCAGCCACAAATTCTGTTAGTCTCCGTCCAAGCAGAGTTTGAACATCGTTTGAAATTAGTCAACACCGAGTTTTGAAAGAGAGACTGAATAAGTAACCGATAAGCAAACACTGTAACATTTTCATTGGCCTCCACGCTGCTTGCTACTGTTTACTAACCCTATATTGTAAGAGTAGCGTATCTCTTTTGAAGAATAGCAGAGCCTGTGTGTGTGTGTGTGTGTGTGTGTGTGTGTGTGTGTGGGGTGGAGCGAGTGAGAGAGTGGCGGAGAATTCAGAGCGAGCGAAAGAAAGCAAGAGAGAGCGAGCGGAGGAAAGTTTAAGTTTAGCGAATATATCAAGTGAATGCACAGCAGAGTTTGCACTTTTGTGCACTTTATCGGAAAGTTGTAGCAGTAGAAGAACTGGCGCGTTTGTGACACGCCAAAAAAAAACCCAGAAAGTCATAGGTCTACTCCTCTACTGGCAATGGGAAAAATGGTGGAAAACGCTTCTTTTGACCAGGTTTTTCCGTGTTTAAAAACACACAAATACGCAGTAATTTTCTCTGTCAGAGAAGGACCCTGCTCTCTAAAATAAACATAGTGAAGGATTCTAGTTTGTCTGTCCACTTTGCATTTTCTTATTTTCTCATCCTGGAATTTTCCCTTTCCTGCTACACCATTGTATCATTCTCACTAATCGTATTTGTCATTGTCGTCCTCGGGTTTCTGTGGCATGATGTGAACGCAAATGGCTCAGGTCATGTGTTTAATATCAAAGGAACAGTAGTTCAGTTTAGACGCACCCCTGTCAATATGATCTGACACACTTATGATATCTCATTTTCTCTCCATCTGTCACTGTTCCTCAGGCTTTCTTTATTTCTCAACCCATTTTTCAGGCGGCTGACAGATATGTAGAGTTGTATTAAATCGAACACTCCCCTTTTTATATCCGTAATATTCCTTGTCCTCAATCCCTCCCCGTCTCTCTCCACACACACACACACACACACACTCACAGACACTGGCCTGAGATCAGGTGTGTGTATGAGGTGGCAGACTGCTCTCACTGTTGGGTCCTCAGCTCCCACCGGCCGTCCAGATGGCCGTGGTGTCAGCACCACACCTTCTGTCCACAGGACACTCATCCATTTTTGTCCCGTGACTGTTGGTCTCAGCCGAGTCAATCATGGCTTCCCAGTTGCGCTGAGGATCGCAGAATTTAATTTTTTTTTTTTTACAGAATTTCGTTAGTGCAAACAGTTGATTTATTGGTGAAATGTTAAATGAGACATGTAGAATAAAGTGATTTTGATGAAATATCACAATTCTAGTCACAGATCCGTTCAAGGACCGTCGGAAAGTTGAACATCTGACGATAATGTCTGTTTTTAACAGTTCCTGGCTATGATAAATGGCTTTTTTTTTTCTTTTTTTAAGAAAACATGCTTTTTAAACCTGCCGGCTTAATCTTCATTTTTTAATTATGATTTTTTTTTTTTAAGAACTTAAAAGCATTGCAATCAAGCATGAATCTGAACAAAGCATACACATGTCGATGTTGTAAACAAATCGTATTTTTTATTCCACCCATTTCCACATTCAAAGACCATTTTTAAGTGGACCAAAAGATGGAAGTATCACCAGCAGTGTCTGTGTGCAGGAGGATTTTTCCTGTGATGGACCTGCCAGCCACTTGTTTGTTTTTTTACAAGCAAAAATGAAAAAGCTTTCACAAACTGCTTCTAGATTCAATTGCCATGGTACTGGATCAGTCAGCAACGGAAAATAGGAAAAAAAAAAAAAAAAGCAAGACTTTTATTTCTTAAAACATAGATCATTAAATTATTCAGTGAAAGTTTGCTGAGGATGTGCGTTCTTTTTCTGCATTGCTCTCTTTCACATTCATGCATCAACTCGCATTCGCTCGGAGAGTTCTGCAGGAGAACCACACGTTTCTGTTCTTCTTGCGCTACAGAGAAGCTACACGGGAGCAGATTGGACACTGTGTGCTTTGCTTGTGGGGGTACATGTGGGAGGGGAGGGGAGGGGAGGGCATTTCTGGTCACAAAACCCATTTAGTTAATTTTTACGTATCAGTCTGCTCTGCTTCTTACAACAGCAGCAGAGTAGCAGGAGTCAGATTTCACTCATCACGTGATGAGACGACAAGATGATGGCGGAGGATTTGGTGTCAAAATGAACAACAAAAGTGGCGAATCAGATTCTTTATATCATACGTTTTCTTGCCAGATTCACTCGCGGCTCGCAGAGGAAAAAATAGACCAGAAACTTAGATTGCGAGCCGGCTGCGGAGCTCGGCACGGCCACGGTCTGTACAGCCCAATTTCTTAACATGTTTTTATACACAGCAGGTTCGTACAGTCTTGAAAGTTTGGAAAAGTCTCGATTTTCGCCGTCATGTGTTTTTTAAGGTCAGGAAGATGCTTGAATTTGAATGTACTCCTTGAAAAGTGCTTGATTTGAATAATACAGTCTGTGGTTAACATGTTCTCCAAGGGAGGCAGGCAGGCAGCGCTTCGGTGTACTTCTTTGCGGCGCTTCACTACGATTTTATTAACCGGTGGGAAAAATGTCCTCACTGTGGCACCACCGCTTTGATTCAGTCTACTTGTTTGTCTTTTAATTCTGCTCCCCGTCATCACGCCTTTCAGTCAATATTGCTGCGAGGTTCAGCTATTCAAAAGCTGTATTCCCATTTGCTCAGCTGCACCCCTTTTCATTAACGTGCTTCATTCACTCCGTGGTGTTTTTCTATTAATACATTCCTCCTTTCACCCCCCCCCCCCTGGTGAATTCCCCCTTACTGTATATATAAACTCCCCATTTGTTGTCCCTATCATGATCATCTCTCTCTCGTTGCCCTCTCCTCCTCTTCCTTCTATTCCTCTCCCTTTCGGTCTTTCTTCTCTTCGCCATGTGCTCGCTGTATCCTTCCTCCCCCTCTCCTCGCGTTTCTGTCTCTCCCCCGCCCGCCTCCATCCTTACTGCGGGGTTGAATCATCCCCGTTTCTGCTTGCCTTGTCACGTTTGGCCCCCCCCTGCGCGTCTGTCCGGGCCTCATCACACGGCGATGGCGCGAGCCGGGCTGACATCTCGCCACAGCGCTGAGGGCCTCTGATGTCCGTGACGCTATAGCGCTGACCTGTCCCTCACTCCTCAAAGCACTGACATCATCAAAGTGGGACACATTTGTGCCCCGGGGGCTATTAATTGCCAAGTATGGTATGAGCCACATTTTCATCCATGCCATTTCCAGATTAGAAGGGGAAGGAGACAAGTTTTACATCTTTTGTCTTTTTCTTTTCTTTTGTCTGTTATCAAAGATATATTCTAGCTGGCTGCAGGTTTTTAGGCCTTTTCATGTAGTTCGTATCCTGCTGTCTCCTCGCTTGGTACTATCTGGCTGCTGTCGGAGAGAGGGACCACATCAGCACTATTCTCTTCACAGCTTTCCCTCACAGGGGAGCCACTTCTTCTTCTTCCCCACGCTCTCTGCTTCAAACGACACACCTCAGATCACACGCGTGCATACGCTCACATGCGCACATAGACCACCAAACAGCAGAACCTCCATCCTTGATGCAAAAGTGCGCACAAATGAAAGCCCCAGCATCCTCCTTGGTGGAAAATTGAGTCATGGTCCTTCTGCTCGCGTTAACTGACAGACAAGCCAAGCGAAAAATGGAATCAAAATGTCCTTATATTGGGGAGTGTGTGAGCATGAGCAGTGGCACTGTGTGATTCTATAACAAGCACATGCAAATCAAGTCAACCAACCCCAGGCTCATTAAATAAAACATGGGCGTAAGGACAAAAGCCTGCTTCTACTGCAACCTTGCATATTCATAATGAGCGCTCTTTCCTAATGTGGAGTGGAAGAAGGATGTTCCGCAGGTCGACATCATGTGGCTGGGTGCTTCTTGGGTGCGGTGCAGACTCCAGGCAGGGGTGTAGTACGAGGATTTTCTGTTGTTCAGATTTCTAAAGGCCGGGACACACCAAGCCGACGGTCGGCCGTCAGTCAGTTTGCAGGCGTCGGTGAGCGTCTCGCGGTGTGTCTCGCACCGTTGGCACTAGTTGTCCGAGTCGGCTGCTTTTCGGCGTCAGAGACAGCGGAGCAAGTCAAGTGAGAGGAATCACTCTGATTGGCTGTTCGGCTTTCGTGCGCGAGAAGAGAAACCGACGTGATGCAAATAAACAAACAACAGAAGTCAAGATGGCACACACAGAATCTGATCATTCCTGTCCATGATAGGGCGTCAAATCTGTCCAAACATGACATTCAAACTATTCAAATATCTATTTTTACGCATTGTGTCTATAAAACCTAATTTAAAGACCATAGACTTCACTGTCTCTCTGGTGCTAGACTGAGAACAGAGCCCCCTAGCAAGCTAGCTAGCTAGCCAGCTGCTAAATGAGCAAGCTAGCTGACTAGCTATTTGCTAACGTTAGTTAGCTTGTTACAGCGCTGGGGACGGCTGAATATTACATATTTTGGCAGCGGCATGACCATCTGGAATGAAGCAACTGATCAGCATGATTCAGGTCATTCAGGTGGACAAACGCTGCTTTGTTTTACGTAATCAGAGACGGTTTAGAAGCTACATGCAACGTTATGGTAGCTGACATCATAACAATAGAGTGTATATCCGGTTTCTCATTTTGAATGAAAAATACGATGACCGCCGCCTCATGCAGGAGCAGAAAGTTGGCCGTTGGCTGTAGTCTTTGTGGTGTGTTCAGGTGCAACTTTTTTAGACGGTTGGCCCCCGTCGTCCTTAGTTCTATGGTGTCAAGGTTGATGTGTTCTGGCTTTAAGACGAGGATGGAAGACTTTTGTCCAGCTAATTCTGACCCTGTGTGGTCCCGAGCTGAGGTTTTGCTGGGTGTTGGATCTTTTGATCTAAGTAAGAAAACAAAAAGGATCTTGATCCACATGGTGGTCAATATTCTGTTCAGCATAAAATCTGGTATCATTCAAATGCTCGCTGTGTTGTGAAACAGAAGTGTATAATAACTGCTGTTCAGTCAGAACAAATTCAATTCCATCACCCTTTTTAAATGCACTTATAGTAGAGGTCAGTTTATATTAGGGTACTCAAGATTGCACTTGGTGTTTTGGCATTATTCAAGAAACAAAAACTGACAACTTCATTTTAGTTGCAATCGACTGGCACTTCTGGACAGGATTCATTTCATTATCTTCAGGAAAAAGTGTTTATTTCAAGTATTTTCATTATGAGATTGTGGCCCTAGAAATTGAGTAGGACGCCCAGTGTAACACAATGAAGGTAACTAACAGCTGAAATATTCAACGTTGTAATGAAACTGTACTGTGGTTCAGTCACATCTGATCCGCTTTATAAGGTCAGTATCTGTGCTGGTACGATCCAGTTTATTGTATCAGTGCATTCCTCATGTTCTTTAATCATTAACTTTGCTACATTTTTATTTAATCAGACAATAAATGTTAATGATAAAATGTTCCCTTCCCCTGCACTGACATTTAGTCTAAATCCTGGCCAGTAAACGGACAAAGAATGCAAATTACATTAGATTATAAAAGGTCCTATATTGTAAAACGTGATATTTCCATGTCTTTTTTCATTATAAAAAAGCATGTCTGGGTGCTATATAATGCTCAATCCACAGAGAAGTTCACACAGCCCGTATTCAGAAACTGTGCATTTAAACGAGCCGGCAGGACTTTAATACGGTTGTGATGTCATAACTATACAATATATAGGTAGAAAGTGTCGCTACGGTGCCGATACAGTCGTTCCCCGGATGCAATGGCGGTACAGAGACATCGATCGCGCAGATGCGGAAGACCCGGAAACACTGACCAATCAGAGCAGACTGGGCTTTTTCAGTAGGGGGGGCTTAAAGAGACAGGTGCAAAAACTGAACGTTTGGGACAGAGGGTGAATACAGGTTTATTCAGACAGACAATGAGAAAAAGAATGTGTTTTTCTAACATTAAAGCATGTAAACATGTTTTAGTAGAAAACCAAAATACAAGTATGATCCTGAAAAGCAAAATATGTCTCCTTCAAAGTACATGTAGACACATGCAGTGTGCTGGTGCCATTTTCAAAACTTGAAAACCATACTTGGTGTATCTTTCCCAGAAGTTTTGAAGTATGAGGCTCAGTTGACTTCGGTGCTGATTTCGAACACCACCGAGGTAGTTGTAACAACCACTCGAGGGAGGTGGGCAGAGAGGCCAGTGAGAGGCCAGGATTAGATGCCTCCGCTGATCTCGGTGATCCCCCAGCCAGCAGAGCAGGCAACTGGGAAGAGAAAAGTAAAAGAGAGCCCATTTAGATCGGGCTACGCTGATCCATCGCGTGCGATGGGTGAGAGATCTGCAAAGAGGACTGCGACTGTGACAGGCAGTGTTCATTAATGTTCCAGCCTCTGCTGTAGAGTCCAATCAAGGGGCTCCACACACACAAGCACCCTCAAACACTAAAGCTCTCTCTCGCACACACAGACACACGCACACACACACGGCTATCCAAGCAATGAGACAGGCGGGCTAAGCGTGGGCACTGATGGCTTCACTGCCTCAATTGATGGGTGCTTAGAGGGGAGTGAAAAAAGGAGAGCCGGAGATACAGGGCCAGCGAGACCGAGCGTTAGAGAGATGGAGCGGCGGGTCTGCTCCGTCGATGACTCTCTGATAGCCTGAGCTTAGCGCCACTTCTGCTCAACATGCAAAGCCATTACATTAACCCACATGCTGCCCAGCTGTTTCCATTAAACGCTGCGGTGCTGAAAATCTCTTTAGCTGTCACCAGATACAACTCTAATAAAGCTCCCTCACTTCCAGGTGCTGAATCACACTGATAAAAAGCTGTGTTATATTTTACAGATATTAGGCGTTTAGCCAACGCTTGTATCCAGAGTGAGTCACAGGGAGGGCAACGATGGAATTAGTTTATAGTCGTAAATTGCCAACATTGGAGGGAACCAATATTGCATAAATATCAGCCTCTACAAGGAACTGGCAAAGCTGCGTCGTGGCAGAATGCGCTCGTGAATCTACAGTTGCTGCCGTGTGACAGACTTGGCAAGGCACAGAGCGGTGTCTGTCACAGTACTGTGTCTGTTTGTACTGTCATTCAAATGTTTACCTCCCAAATACCCATCTGAAATGTAATCAGCAATGTGTGCATTGATTGTAAGCCTGTTTGGTGGTGTGATTGACTCACACGCAGGACAAACAGGCAGAGTGCCTGCGAGCATTTTCCTTAGATAAAAGGGACAAATGCTGACTGGAGGCGTGTCGCCCCTGATCCGTCCTTGACCCAGCCGGTTGGGAAGTCGGTGAGAAATCGAGACTGTGCAAAGCTTAAAATGAGTGCACGGGATGCTTTGAGAGCAGTTTGCTTGTCAGGTAATAAGAGCCTAGGTAAATTCTTTGGTTTTTTGATTAATCTCTGCATTTCCTGTGCTGTTTTAAGTCACAGCTCATTTTCTTGCGTTTTGTATCATATAATGAGATGTTTGCTTCTTACTTGTTTTAGTTGTTTTTCCGCACATCAAATTCTGTATAAATATCACAGCGCAGTGCCACTCGAGTGGCTATTTTTAAGCCGTAATTATGTAAATTCAAGCTACTTTTGTAAACTAGTCTGTGAAAGCACGTCTCCTTTTGGTTTGTCTGTTGGCCTTAACAGGAGGTGGATCCATAGATAACCACAAAAAAAAAAAAGTTTTGTTTAAAAAAAGAAGCAGAAAGAGGAAGAAAGACACTTCCTCCCGTCATTTCAGCTCCTGTATTGTTCTCAAATGTGAGCATTAATATGAAACAGAAGCTGGAGCTTCTCTCGAAATGTGCAAGTTTATCGCCTGATGCAATTTTTTTTACAAAATGGATTACTGTCATTCAAAATCTCCAGTGTTTTCTTTGACATTTGGAATGAAATGGCAATGGGGAGATTTGGTATAGCCTTAAAAAAAACTCGATTTGAAAATGTCTTTAATGAGGGTGCACGCATGGAAACAGATTTCAAACTTAATTTTACATTGATAGAACATATAAAATATGAGCAAAACCCTCAAATGATGCTGGAATTATCCTTTTAGGCGAGTTGTGATATTCCCCAGAGAGCACTTAGCAGTTTCAAAAATAGTTCCCATACCAGTCAGTTTGCTGCCTTCCTTTCATTTAATAAAAAAAAAGAAAAGATTTTCAGTTGTCTAATTGGTGACATTGATTTTAACAGACTTCGTTGTGTCCCGTTTGTTGGTTTGAAACTGTCATGCTCTCACTTTCAAAGAGCTAAGTGGAACGTAGCAGCGAAGATTCTCTTGCGTCGCCTTCCTCT
>JAOVVB010114879.1:0-12670 GCA_028570985.1 Heterobranchus longifilis
AAGGTTTCGTGTGTATTGTGTTTTCAGTGCAAAGCTGCCACATGTTGTCACTCACGCAGCCGCAGGCTCTGCAGTGATGTCTTCTCCTGGTGAGTGCGTTGAAAGGCTCCTGGCATTTCATACACAAGGTCACCTCGTTGTCCCTGATCCAGCGAGGAGCACGTCGGCCGAGTTCCTCCGTCTGTAAAACACACACACACACACACACCCTTTTTTCAAATTTCTTTCAGCAAAAAAGAAAATCACAAAATATGCAAGATGCAGAGCAAAAATATATTTTTAAAAGGTGACTACAATAAAAACCCAAGCATCACCCCCCACCCCCCCAGACACATCAACGCACGCATGCATGCACGCACGCACGCACGCACGCACGGGGAAACAGACAGGCTCCACAGATGGTGGTCAAAAGACAGGAATCAAACCAAAAAAAATTCAATACAGCCCCTTTCTGAAATATCATCAAACTTACTGGTTCTTCTACATTCAGCTCCTTAGAAGCCAATTTGAAGGTTTCATTTTTCTGCTGAAACACATCAATGGCTTCCTGAATTACCTGGAAATACAACTTGTTTTAGAAAACTCACTTTTCATGTAATCTTTAATGTGTGTGCACCAAACACTAAACAAAAACAGCTTGTTACCTTTATCCACTCATCTCTGTCTTGTTCAGAGCTTGAACAAACAAAAAAAAGCAAAAAACAATTAATTACACATTTAATGCACTTAGTGTAAATGTACCGATTATGTTTAACACAAGATTAGACTACTATATGTTGAGCAATTTAACATGAGATCAGATACATCCACTTTCCAACTAGAACACTTTCTACAATGGCTGCACAATCCTCTAAATGTGTTGTCTAAAAACACATTTACAGGTAGACGAGTTTACTGTCAACAAACAAACAAAGAACCAACAGCAGCTCAACTGGTATGATACACTACCACACAGACACACACACACACACACACACACCTGGCCTGCAGCTCCAGCGTCCTCTCCTTCCCAGAGACCTGGAAGGTGTACAGGTGGTCTTCATTGGTGGTCTGCTGCACCTGCATGCCGTCCACCCCGATCCTGCAGCGGACAGTAAAGCGCTGCCCGACGAGGCTGAACTTTGGAGTGCAGCACAGCAGAAAGTTGTTGAACTGTGGAGAAAAGTTACACACCTTCATCTACACGGCTCCTTTTAATGCAGTGATTCCCAACCCGGGTACTTGTACCACAAAAAGAAATGATGATCCGATTAAAAGAATATATCCACATATTAACATTAAGTCAACTGTAACACCTGAACACTACATGCTGCAGTTACGGGAGAGTGTTTGAAACTAGTTAGCAAGCTAACAGAAGTTTAAACAGGAAGCTAAAAGTAGCTAATGAATCAATGATAGAAATAAAGAGCTAAAAGTAATGACTAAACCAGTGGTCTCAAACTGCCCCCCCTGTGACATGATGTCAAAAATATTATACAATCCAGCCTGCAAAGTTAGTTTTTTTTCTAGTCGTTTCTTACCAATTTAAACTACCCCATTCATATATAATTTAAATAAAATCACTCTGTTAAAAATATATACATTTAGTTTGGCGCAGAACAATGGCAAAACAACAAAGGTGCCGGTGACTGTCCACTCAGTTTTGATAAGAAGAGAGCGGGCAGCAGGCATTATTATGTAATGGAAATAAAAAAGTACATTTTAAGAATATTGTGCTTTCTTGCAGTACTTGAACGGTGAAGTGGCCCTCCTATGAGAGAACAATACAAGCAGTGGCCCCAAGCCAATTTGAGTTTGAGACCCCTGGACTAAAAAGGTCAAATGATCAGCTAAAAGTAAAGGAGAAATTGTTAAAATAGTTGAAAGTATTGGCTAAACAGTTTAAATAGTTAGCTAAAAGTACTGGATAAACAGTTGAAATAGTTAAAAGTGACATTACTAAATGAAAGGTTTAAATAGCTCTTAGCTAGAGTGACTTAGAAAAAGTGCAGTGTAAAATAATCCTGTGGCTTATGATAAAAAGGTAAAAGAAAAGTCAGAGGGGTAGATATGCACATTGTAAAGGTTCTTGGCAGATTAAAGGCTCTTTTATGCTCCCTTTATGTACGAAAATTGATACGTTAATTTCAAACGATGTCACCGTCACTGTCCACATACTTCCATACGTCCTTTACGTTGGCAATAGTTGTTAAGCAATACATCCACCAGAGAGCAAAAGAGTCAAAACAGTTTCTGACAACAACAAACAGGAAGGTGGAGGGGAAAAGCTGAGGCAGTGTTATAGACAGCGGTGGTCTTTGAGGACATTAAATACATCAATATAAAAACATTTCAACATCTATTAAATCATGTAATAAATACATCGCCATTCCGTTCCGCCTTTTCTTTTACATTTCTTCCTCGTGTTCTACACTGTCTCGCGCTACACTGCCGCCACGATTTCCGGTGTTTCCTCTGTTAAATCTGTAAGCTTTCAGAGAACGTGCAGAAATACGGACATAATAAACGCAGAGTATACGTATCCGTATCTCACGTTGAGCATAAATGAGCCTTAAGGATCATTGCCTGTAGTGTGTCTGCATGTGTTTCTAACCAGGAACAGGTGCCTCTCCATGGCGGATGTGTTTCTGGCAGCGAGCTTGAGCAGACGACCTTCCCTGAGGAGCTCGTTGGTGGGGTTGACCACCTCCTCCTCTCCGACCATCTCGTAGATCTCCAGCAGCCGCTTCAGGCTCTCCTGCAGGGAAACGAGGAGAAACACAAACAGATCTGTAAGGACACGATCATGGCTGTTAATGACCATTTCTGTCTCCACAATGATGCAAATCAGAAAATTCTGGCATAATAAAAATACTTAATTTAATTTCTGTCAAAATATCATTACAATGACATACAGTAGATGTGTAAATGTTTGTTTGATCATCCAGTGTAAAAAAAAAAGTAAAGCATTCCAAATTATAAAAGAAAAACAAAATATTAGATGGATGAAAACCACAATATCAGGATCATTTTTGACAATATAATATAAACAATGTGTTGTGCGACAGTGATGAAATCTTACTTAGCACAAGGTAAATGATGTGGTGTGTAATGGTAACGTACAGCTTTGTGGATGGCGCTGTTTGAGTGGGTGGCCGCCAGGGAAATGGTCTGCAAGGATTCTGCAGGAGACACAAAGGAAGGAGGTTTATAACGACACATCGGCACTTTATGAGGGAAAAGAGGTACCATAAAAAATATTACACAAGCACAATCAGAGCAAGGATATAGGTAGAGTGATGGTGCAGCATACGTACTGTGAGCAAGATGATAATCTGGGTTATCGCTGGGCAGTTTCTTCAGGTAATCCCTGAGCAGCATCTCATAACGTGGAACCCTCTGGACTGGTTCCAACATGTGGTGCTGCAGAGTCAGGCTGCCACACACCTCCTGACTCTAAAACAGGACAACATGTACATAACATCCCTCTCACACCTCCGTAACTTTAGGCGCATAGAAATACAGTAAGTACCCTACAGCAGTGGTTCTCAAAGTGGGGTCCGGGGACCCCAGGGGTCCTTGAGTTGGTTCCAGGGGGTCCCCAACAAAAAGGGGAATCATTTATTTTCACTATAATTCCATCAATGACAGAATGAATGAATATTATGGTCATGGGTTTCATACACTTTCTATTAAAAAACATCTAAAAGCAAAAATCCTGTCAGATGGGGGTCCAGAGGACAAAAACTGCTGAAAAAAAGAAATACAGAAATAAACAAGTTTGGGGAATAGGGGGAACAATGGGATAATAAATAAATAAATAAATAATAAATGAATGAAAAATAAACACATTTAAAAATGAATAAATACATTTAAAAATAAATAAATAAATACAAGAGAAAATTAAAAAGTAAAGTGAATAAATAAATAAAGGAACTTAATATAAAAGGAAATAAATAAATATAAGGAAATTAAAACATAAATATCAATTTATGTCACATTTTATCAATTAATTAATGCCTACATTTATTCTGTCCTCCATATTATTAATTCATTATTTTTTTGATTTACTTATAATGTATTATATTTATTTATTTTTATTTTTTAAATGTATGTATTCATTTTTAAATGTATTTGTTTATTTGGTTCCCTGGTATAATCTGTATCTTGTAAGGGGCCCTCGGCTGAAAAAAAGATTGAGAGCCTCTGTCCTGCAGAGCATGTCTTACCTGTATGTCCTGGATGATGTTTCTGAAAGCAGAGGAGCGTTCAGTCCAGGTCCTCACCAGCTCCATGGCCTGGTCAAAGTTAATGACGTAGTCGGCGTACATCCTCAGGAAGGGTGCGTGTTGCAGCAGAACAGTACCCAGACCGGGGCTCTCACTCCTGGGTTTGGTGGAAGGGGGAAGGTCCACCACATTTGTTTTTAATTAAGCAATGACTTTGAGGATAAAGTGCTGACTTTTTATGTATGTTTTATACATTTTCCCAATTTTAGGGGACAGAAAAGTGTCAGGCTTTAGAAAATCTAGCCTTTGGGCAATCACAGGTAATTTCAGAGAGAGAGAGAGAGCATTCCTATTGGCTGTTCTACAAATGCAGATGCATGTGCACATCCCTTCAGATGGTGAAAGCCTGGTTGAATGGTGGAAAATCCTGCAGAAAAGTTTGATATTCCAACATTGGCAACAACTGCCTACACCGCAAGGCAGCCCAAAAAAAAGGAAGACAGGCGTATCTAAAAGAGAGTCTGACAGAGAGTCTGACAATACATGCAATAAAACACGTCTCAATATCGGCAAAACATTTCAGAGATGGAGAGAAAATGTTAGAAAATGTGCTAGAGCCTCGAGTCAATTTGTCACCTCAAAGGGCTTTACGGGCACACAAGTTCGTAAAGAAAACTGGTATGTAACAGCATCGGGATTACAATCACGATCGAGATGATTGATATGAATGATTACCCGTACAGGTTACTGTGTGAAGAGAGGGGCTTAGAACAAAGAGAGCTGCAGGGAGAGGGCTGGATTTTCAAATTCTGGCTTTTTTTTTCCTTTTTCAGAAAACTGCCTAAACCCCAGGTTTAATGTTTTGGTAGCAAGTCCTGATGTCTACTACACAAAGTCAAACATTCAGCATCCTGCACTGCAGACTTGCTTGTTTGTTGCCTTCAGTCTGGTCTTCAGAAAGTAGAATATATGCTCAGCTGAGGTCAAGAACAGTCGACTTTCTTGCCTTAAATTGATGATCCTGCTACCACAGAGAGCTGCAGCATCATCAGAAAACCTAACCCCCACCATGTTTTAAACAGCGAGACAGTATGTTGACAGTTAAAAAGTGGTTTGTAAAAGTGTACTATGTGTCGTGTGTGTTTATGACGTGAACACCCACCAGTGGCTGATGCAGTTTTCCAGGTCAGGCAGCAGGAACTGGCTGTGGAAGGAGTAGATGGAGGAAATGTTGGAGAAGATATTTCTTATCACGTCGGGAGGAAACGAGCCTCGACCCGCCTCTTCTGTTAGCCGTAAGCAGAACACCTGTAGTGGGAGTTAGAGAGGCACGACATACATACTCAAATTTATTTTACACTTAACCCTACACAAGACATGTAAACAAAGAAACAAGTTTGATGAGAATGTGGCAATAAAGGATCTCGCTGCCATGTGCCTCATATCAATAAGAAGTATGCTATAAAGGCTCTGTCTCCACAAAAGTGGCTCTATTTCATCTTTTTTGCATCCGTTATACAAGAAATCCAGCCACCCACGCAGGCATGCGCGCACACACACACCTAAGCGTATTAAAATAACGGTATCTAAACCAAAGATATTCAATATTTCTAAAAGATATGGCACCACTAATACCGCCAATGATAAGAAATGGTACACACTTCCTGTCTCTTAAGTGGATGCAGTCTCATTTGAAAGTGTAGTAGACGTCATCTGGATGAATGAAATGTAATTTGCACAATTTATTAATATTCTATTTTGCTAACATTAGATAACTACACAGCTAACAGCTATATTTACTATTAAAAGATTTTTTAAATCTCAGGCGATAGCAGACGTTAGCTTAGCTGTGGTGCCAGATCTCACGAGAGTTTGTTGCTGAGATATAAAAAGATCTCGAACAAAGTTAATTTTCTCCTGATCTGTCCATCTGAAAAATGTCATTTAGTGAAAACTGGGTCCAGTATTTACTTTGGTGACTATGGGGCAAAAAGATCACTTGTATTGCACTAAAAACAAAAAACAACTGCATTGCATTTTCATGTAGGAAGCCACAAATAGATCACACTGACCTGGTCGAGCAGGTGGAGACGAGCCACGTAGGCTCTCTCTGTCTGCAGCAGTTCGTTGGCTATCTTGTACAATTTCTGCTCTGTGTTCTCTTCATCGTTTGGCTCGCCTCCTCCTCTCTCCTTCCTCATTTCCTCATCACTTTCTTCACCTTTAGACTCCTTGTGAATCCTGCCATCTTCTGTAGTTGCCTCATTCCACTGGCAGGAAGACTTGGAGCCATATCCTACAGGTATCTTGCATTTCTTCCCATTTACTACTGTGCAATCTGTCCCCTGCACTGTGCCGTTCATTTGTCCCGGGGAAGGCTCTCTGCCGATGCTTGAGAGATGGGTTTCACTTGTGGCGTGATTGAGTCTCTGGTTAACTGGTGCTTTGGTGGTGATGGCAGGCTCAGTGCAGTTGGGAGACTGCAGCAGTTTCAGTGGTGAACTTTCAACTTTTTCAGTGGGAATCCTGCAGAAATAAAGTGCATCTATCATTGGAAATTCAAGTGATATTCAGAAATGATTAGATTCTATATAGGGCTATACATGCTACAGGAAGGTATTCAGGTAACCAATGTGCAGAAATGGACCAAATTAATAAATCCAACCTGTTCTCGTCCAAGTAAACAATCAAGTCAGGCACGCTCAAAGATTTCCCCGCCATCTTCTCTTGTCTGTCCGTCTTGCTGCTTGGGATTCTGTGCAGTCCTAGCCAGGATTTGGAGTACTTGGCTGGGCTGTAGCTCCCCTTCCTCCCCTGCACAGGGCTGGGGGTCCGCAGTAATCCTGTGAGAGGGCTGTGGTTCCTTGGGGACAACTTAGCAGGGCTGTGCCCTCCTTCCCTCAACGGGCTGCAGCTCTGAATGCCCCTTTTGCCTGGACTTGGAGATCCTAAAAGTGGACTGCTTCTAAGATGTGGAGTCCCCTGATTTTGTCTGGCAGGGCTGATATGTGCTCCTGACACACCATTTAAAAAACTGTTCCCTCCTCTGATAGGACTAGGGGAGCCTCGACAAGTCTGTGCTGGGCTGACACAGGGACCAGAACCTCCATAACCTCTGTTAGGACTGTGGTCTTGCTCTGTGCCGTTAACTCGTTGAGGTAGTGATGTTCCTATAGTGGGACTGGGGGCTTGAGATTGTCCTGCCCTCAGATAACTCTGGAGGTGAGCCGGTTTAGGAGGCACTGCAAAGACATAAACAGAAAGGTTGGCAAATGTATGATTATAGTACAATCGAGTGCTGCAGGAGTCTTGAAACCCCGGAAAAAAGTTTGCATTTTTGCACTTCTGGTTTCCTCGTCTCAAAGGCAAGGCAATTTTATTCATATAGCATATTTCAGCAACAAAGCAATTCAAAGTGCTTCACATAAAACATTAAAAGGACATTTTAAAAACAGTTAAAAACAGTAATTTGGAAGAATGGAAAATAAAAAGTCAATGGGTATATGGTTAGATGCCTGAAATAAGGTCTGTGGTTAACAAACTTACGAGATTTTCATGTTTTGTTCTATGACATAAAATACGTCAGTCAATAGCCCACGCTTTAATTTTGAAGTTATTTTACGTGTCTTTAAAAAGGTGGTTGCTAAAAAGTGGCGGTTGTTGGGGACATTAAGCGTCATCATGCCAAAAATGGAAACTCATCTACTCATCCCTGCAACACTATGTCTCGCAGGTACAGTATAATTAACAAAACACTGAGTTATTATATATCTCTCAAAGGATAAGGAGGAATTTACTGAATAACACTATGTTTCAATAATAGACTTGCATGGGGAGCATTTATTTTTCAGGTTCTGCATGTACTGGACTTCGGCCTACCTTGTGGTTTGAAAGGTGATCCTTTATTGGGGCTTCTTTCGCTGTCTTCCTCTGCAGCAGGTTTAGAGTTTGGTTCTGATCCACAGACTCGGTCACGGTCACAGCTGTACGAGCCACACACTCCACTGCTCACTACTGAAACAAAGTTACTATTTGAAACACACATACATACTTTTGCCCATACTGCATGCCAATGTTTTCTGTATACAGTAATTCTTTCCCACTTTACTGAGGCTTTATCACAGTTATACAGGGTGAAATATTTAAAATACAAAATGTCAATTCATTCAGTTGCACCATTAGGCTACATGAAATGGAAAAATCTAAATATCTTGCATTGTACAAAAGTTTCCAAATATGGGATCATGACTACAACTAAAATAAAATGTACTAGTTTTGAACTTTGAGGACGTGTTTCGCTGAGTCCTTGGAAACTACATTTCTTAAACCATTTTGAGGGTATGATTCAGAGGTCTTGCCCCCTGCTGAGCCTTACACATGCACACACATGCACGTGGAAAAACGGACCTTACGGCTTAGTGAGCTTAAGTGTTTCTTCTGCACTTATACAAACATTCTCTTGCATGTTGTACTTCTATAAGCACTGCGGGTTGTTGCTGTACAGTATTATGTCCTGTCTATTGCTGTATTGTTTTTTTCTGTCTGTATGATATCATGTATGTGGTCTGTCATGTGGCTATGTCTGCGAGTTGTTTTTATTGTGCACTTTCCTTTTTGTGCCCACACTGCTAATCTATTTCCCTTTGGGGTAATGAAGTTAATCAATCAGAAATGAGTCCTCAGAACAAATTGTTTTACTCTATTTTGCCTTGTTAGAAAAATATCAGAATTAAACAAAACATAGTCATGCATGCACACAGAAATGGATTTGTAAAAAAAATCCTGCATAGTCTTAGACCAAAAACTAAATTAGATGTAGTCCAAAAGTACAGAATGTCTCGAAGCCCCACAGATTTATTCAAAGATAATACCCACGCTGCGACAGCTTGTTCACCCTGCTGCCGTCTGGCAAGAGATACAGAAGTATCTGCTGTCGTACCACCAGACTACAGAGCAACTTTCCTCAGGCTGCTCCTCAACCCATCCTCCGTACTCTACCATAAAAAAAAAATACTTGTTGTTTTTTCCTGTGTATGGGACTACAACTTGCATTTTGTTGTGCAGCCCTGTGTTGTAGAAAGACAATAAATGAACCTTGAACATTGAGATGAAAGTGATTTCTATTAACTATTAACTTTCTATTCTTGGTTTATACTGGTTTGGTATTTGATCTAATAAAAATCCCCACAGGACAATAAGCAGTATGCACATCAAGTATTGACTGCTGTTTCATTCCTCTGACTGTTTGACTGACATCCTTACTTCACAACAACAACTTACTACTTACAAATTGTGTAACTGTTTTCTTACCTACAGTTTAAATCCAAAATGTATGCGAGATTATCCATAACTTGTGTAACAATGTAAAGCTTTGCTGTTCCCTCCCGGCTCTGCTGAACAGATTTGTTGGTCATGTGGAGAGGGCTACAAGTCTACTTTCTCAACACTCTAAAACTTCTTCTTTCTCACTTCTCTCTTTTCTCCGTAGAGTCTCGAACCTCAGGGTCTCAGAGGCAACATTCAGCACTTTTCTAAATAAATAGAGTTCCATCACTCCCACGGAGTCTATAGTTGTTAGACAGCACTGACATGTAGGGGGAGCACAAAACCTCGAGAGAAAACTACAAAGAGAAAGATGCATGCTGAAGGCTACAGCTATAGGTGACTGCTTTTTCAATTATTCAAAAGCTTATATCCTTTGTTATTTTTAAAGAACTGAGTCAGGTTGAGATATTGTAAAATTAAAAACAATGTGCTGAAGTTGTGTGCATTGACATTAAGTTTTTGTGGTTATATAAAGATGACCAGGTAGCCACATGAGTGATCATAATTCTTGCAGGAATAGTTCAACAACACGTGTTTTTTTGTTCTTTTGTTCTTTTGTCACTGGTCGGAAGCCACTACTCCCGGTCAAGAAATAGTCAGGCACATAACCCCCCATGAATCTACAACATACGACTGTAACATTAAACAAACGACTAGCCATTTCCCCATTTCCAGTCTTTGTGCTAAGCTAAGCTAACCAGCTTCTGGCTGCAGCTTAAAGAACAGAAATGAGAGAGGTATCAAACTTCTCATTTGGCTTTGCCTTTTGGCTTGCAAAAAAACCCCAATAAATGTCTTTCCCAAAAATGTCAAACTAGTTCTTTAATGTTTTTAACTATCTTTGACCTGAATCCAAAAACACCACTGTCCAAATCAATCTCTAGCCTCTCTCTTCATCTTAAAGATTAATTAATGGTCATACTTTGCATATTTTATAAGGGTGCTTGTTTCAACAAGCCTCACTCCGAGCCAAAGAATCATTTGCATTATAGGTCTGAGAGATGGAGGCACTGTTGAATCCTGCATCTGACAGTACCATCGGAGCAAACATACTTCTCTAATCTAAACAGATAGCTCTGCATCAATGGAGGAACAGAACAGCTTTGTTGTGTGTGAGAGAGGGGGGGGGGGTGGATTGACAAATGCCGGGGTCTCAAGACACGAAGGCAAAGTCCAGGCTGAATCAGGGGGACATTTTTCACTACAGTAATCCAACAAGCTAAGAAGCTAACAGGCCAACTGTGCACAACCAGGGTTTGAAATACACTTTTTGCCCACCTGCCACTGTGGCTGGTGAACACCAAAATCTTGTTTTTTCATGCTTGATGACTTATTTACAAGAAAGTTATGAGCACATCTCTGGTAAACACAAGATTTAAAGTGGTGCTTTTCCATGATTCTTAATGGAGAAACTAGGGCTGAACAGTTCATCTGAATGTTATCGAAATCGCAATATGGACTAGTGCAATATCCAGGCGCAATATTTGTTAAAGGCAACATATGTGTCAAAATACCATTCTGAATGAAATATTGTGGTGCTGTAGAGATGCCCCGGCCTACACATCCTATTCCACAGACTTAAGAAAAACCATTTGTTTGGTACAGATCCTCACAAAAAAATCACAACATGATCATTTTAATATACATAGCACATAGCATAGCATCATTTCCACCATTGCATTTTGAATGTCATCCTCCATGTCTGTATTGTTTTCCCTGCCTTGTATATTTTTCTTGTGCTAAAAAAAAGTAGCTTACATTTAATATAGACAATATAAGAGCCAATGTAGGCCAAGTACTCGATTATCATTCTGTTTTTGTATCCTTATTTTGATTGAATGACTAAACCACTAAAGATAAGGTGTGTTACCTGTGTGTGAGGAGAGGCAGTCCACCGCAGCACCTTTGACTTTCCGTCTGACGGCCACTCGTCTGAACTCCTCGGCCTCGCGGCTGTTCAGAGTCAAACTATTCCTCTTCTTCAGGTCAAACATTGTTACACAGTAGCCTCGGTTCAAACTTCAACCCGCTGTTTCTCCAAAACACGGTCAACACTGCAAAGAGAGAGGGACCAATCAATATTTCACGTGCTCAATCACCGCCAGCTGTTTGACAAGCCCCGCCTCTCACTTAAATCTCGAGGCGCCCCCTGACAAGCCCCCTGCTGACACTGACCAATCAGATGGCAGCACAGTCAGTTACGAAACTCACATTAAGGAATCTGAAAAATCAATGACAATTTGACGAGATCATCACTTAAACCTGAGTGAGAGCAAATATTGTAATCTCTCAAAAGCACGCATTACAGTGGAAGTTAATCTTGTCTACTTTTTTTTTCTTTTTCTTTTTTCACAAGCTCATGTCATTTGTAAATATGTCTCTTTTAATGTTTTAACAAGGTATTCTCTTTACAGTGAATCCGTTTTTCATTTGAACTTGTTTATTTTTTACCAGAGATTTAAGTAGCTACTCACAGAACTCATTAAAACTGCACTAGGCATATAATACAGTAAATGTAATAATTGAATAAATACATAAATAATAATAGTTGTTTCAAATTTCTACAACTCTACGTTTAAGTATTTAGGCCTATGTATTCTATATTTAGAGGTAATTGTAATACTAATACTACTACTAAGCCTAATAATAATTCGAGTCGATCAATCAATTAGCCTAGTCAACTGACAGGAAATTAATGAATACTCTTTCAAGAAAACGATCCTCGCTCCTCTAATGTCAGGATTTTCTCTGTTTTGTAGGCTATATTTGCAAACTAAGTATCTCTGGGTTTCAATCTGCTGATTGGACAAAACAAAACATTTGAAGAGTCACCACGCAATCTGGGAAAATGTGATGAGCACACACAGTAAACAGACGTTCACCTGTTCACTGGTCTTTGCTCCCCTCTAGTGGACACACAGAAGCAACCCAAGCAAGACCATCTGAATTATTTTATTAAATATAGGTGTTACATATAGATTTGTATTATTGACGTTTCTTCATCATTTGTTTTACATTTGAATATTACTTTTGAATAATAAAAACAGAGCTGGTCCATATGTGTTACCACCACAGTACAGGCGCTGCTCCAGTGAAAAAGGTTTCATGTCAGAAGTGGGATTCGAACCCACGCCTCC
>JAOVVB010114889.1:0-12670 GCA_028570985.1 Heterobranchus longifilis
TCTAACGTCCTTTTCATCTCGACTTTAAGGGAGAGCATTTTATTCCTATTGATTCTAAAAGACCGCAAAAATGGATTACTGCCATAAAACATGCTAGAAGCGCGAAGAGGTAACGTTAATGCTACACAATGTAATGCTAATATCTTATTTATTTAACAGGCTTTTATTACGGTTTCTGACATTTTTATTGCATGAAAGAACGCGTGCTGTCTGCATTTTTGTATAACGTTACTGTAGTAAAACTGATCAAGGATACATTACACATATGCTAATGTTAAGTGACATTTACCCTCCCAGTGATGACAAAGCAATTTATAGCCGGTAGACTCCAAAGCCGAATATTCATCACAAATCCAGATTTTGTTCATCTGCACCCTCCAGGCTTTTGTTTTGAGTAGGACGAGGGAAGGTTGATGTCTGGATACTGCAGGAACATATAATATAGCTGGAACGCCGTTGTTCCGGCTGTTTTAATACTTGTAAAAGAAATCACCCTGGAAGCATTATAAGGGTCGGTAATATTTAATCTATCACGTTTTGCAATATAACGTTCAGTGTCCTTGTAATGAAAGTACGCGGTGAACTCTGACAGCTTGCAATCGACGCTGGCTCCATTTTTGCTCATGGCTTTCCTGCTTTACCCACGACCCTGAATAGGATAAGTGGTTACAGATAATGGATGGATGGATAATGCAATACAATACACACTGCAAACTGTGGCCTCTAAAATGACCATAAACTTGAATCAACGCCTCTATAAAATAGTTTAAACAAAAGCTGAGGAGGATTTATTGCAGGACTGTTGTATTAGACTATAGTTTATGTGTACCTAATAAACTGGCAACTGAGTCCATTAAATTTATTTCTTTTGATTATTTCATTATGTCCCCTTTTTTTTTAAATATCCCATAACATACCCTATATGTGAACACAGAAGACAGACATGCATTACCATCTGCATACAAACTCAAAATGTAATATAGGATAAACCCCCTATTCTAATCTTCCTAGCCACAACGCCCCTTTTGAAAATTCTGAGTAATCCCTTGGCTTTGTCCGTTCAGTCTGCCGTTCACTGATAAATTGGTGTTTCCAGCACTTTCTTAGTTTACCTTCTGTCTTTGATTGTTAACAAAATCCCACATCTAGCTTTCTTGTTACTTGTACCGTCTAGTGTTACAACAATAGGTACGTATAACAGCATAATTAGATGATTGGTGATTGACAGTTCATGTAAGCCAAAAGTGATCTTTTTATCACTGCACACTGAGAAAGCTGTATATAAGAGTGGTGCATGTTAAGTGACTTGTGTCCAAAATTAAGAAGCCTTCTTCACTTGTTTGTTGAAGTTGTTAGCTGTATAAACAGGGGACATCCTCTCGTCTCATTTGATGTCTGTGTAGTTTAGGTGTGCACGAGTGCACTTCCGAAGGTAGAAGCAGCTTATCATTCTTGCGTGAAAACTCAAACATGCATTCAACATGCGTCCTCCAGCATCTGACTCACCTTTCACCGGGGGGCAGCAGATGGAGAAAGCTCTTTGCTTCTGTCAGCTGTGGCAGAGGTGTGCTCTGAAACCTTTCTCTGTTAATAAACTTGCCCTTTTCTTGGTAATGACCTGTCTCTCACTGTCTGCATGAGCTCTTGGTGATCCCTTAACCTTTCATCAGTAAGAAGTACTCTCGCTCCTCCTCTTCACACTGCCCCATCTATCACTCCATCTCATGGCCATCCACCCTCAACCTCCTTGGCCTTTTGTCTGTCCCGGCTTTTATTGTTTAATGCTGTCTGGCCCTGAAGTCTTGAAATTGTTTCAGGCCTAGTCATGTGAAAACGTTCACATTCAGTGTCTTCGAATTGTAAGTGTCCACTGAGACGTTGATGGATTTATTGAAGTAAGGTGCGGCAGAGTTTGACTGGGAGAAAATGTCATGGTTGATTAATACAAAACCTTTGTGTCCAGGTGCTCGCTCCATGTGTCTGACATGGTGGCTGGGACTTCACACTCAACTGATGGACACCTTGTGAATGCATGTCTGTGATCATATCAAATCTACATAAATTACTGCTTCACAAAGGTTAAATGGCAAAAAGAGAACTGTTGACAGGAGGCCTGCTGATACACAGTGTAGAGTAATATAATCCCAAAACGGCAAATCACGGAACGACAGGACGCCTGTGTTTCACACGACATAAACACACCCACACTCGATTAAAAAAATCGCTAAAGATGCATTTTAGTTAATTAAAAAATCCTACAGTCAATCTAACATTCTTGTGTGCATTTAAGAACATTAGTTATTACTTCTCATTGAAAACAAGGAATTCCTTTCACATTTTTTTTCTCAAAAGATGTGAAATGAATGTGTGAAAGGAATCCCTTGTTGCCAATTCAGATAAACATGTTTTCTTGATTTAAATGACCATTTATCTTGATGCAAGTCAAGTTTATATTTATCCTACTCTTTTGATTTGGCCCAAGAAGTTGCTAGAGAATGTCATTGAATTTTCGATTTATCAAAAGCTACTTTTTTTTCCTCTTGGGAAAACATTTTGTTTTATTTGAATATTTGCTGAAATTGTCAATTAATGGATCAGTCGATTAACAGAAAATGAACCATACAGTATTTTTCTAATTGATTAAAAGTTGATGTCATTTATCAAACATTTTCTGTTTCCAGCTATCTCAAATGTGAAGAATTCCTGTTTAAATTTAAATATGTCGCATGGCCCTCAGAAATAATTTTTCACCATTTTCTGATAATTTTTTAGACCAAACGAATAATTGAAAAAGATAACCGACAGATTTATTTGTAATGAAATAATCATTAGCTGCAGCCTGAATTGGTATAAAATGTTTAACATTTTAAAATTTACAGACCAAGATGATGAAAGCAGGGAAAGTATTATTATTATTATTATTATTATTATTATTATTATTATTAAGGGGGTGTGCCATCTCACAACACCATATTTGCTTTCCCTGTTAATCTCCTCTCTGACACTCTCGTCTTTTCCTTTTCCTTGCCATCCACTTTATGCTCTGATTCCTGTTCTGTTATTCCTTGCGAGGCTATACTTGACGTCATCAATATCTTATTAGTCTCTGATACCGAGATGTCGTCATGTTTATTTGATGACGAGATGGCAGGATTAATGTATAATCGTGGATTCTTGATCTACCAAATAGTATAGGATCTTTAATGCAAAAACCACAAGACATACCTTTTAAGAAATTCCCAAAGGACTTACAGACTTTCATCTGCTTTGAATGCCAAGAAATAATATGACAGTATCTTGAAAGGAAAGCTTAAAAGGTGCAGTTCCGTTTGTCTGAGATGAGGACACTGAAACATTTTGATTGGTGTTGAAGTTTGAAAATATATTTGGCCATGTAAAACTCATACAGTTCTCTTTTTTTTTTATTATTATAGGGATGTAAAAGTCATGTTGAACATCCTCTAAGGAAACGCAAACAACAGATTGAATGATGTAAAAAGAAAAAAAAAAGATTAAGATATACAAGACTAGCACACCACCACAGGAGAGGTAGCTGATCCAGCAGATACTCCATCCACAATGAGGACTAATGTCACAGTAGATCCAAAGCTTAAAACAAATTAAACAAGAGGTAAAAATGTTAAAATAGAAAATTCTGAAGTTAGAGAGATAAAATAAAATGTGGGACTTATATTTGTGGTGAGCTCACAATTTCCTATTTAGTAAGAGTTACACATCGGAAACACGCTTCAGTTTCCTTAGCCCACTGCAGCTTTCCTTTAATATACCTCCACCTGCTTTTAAAGGCGGAGAATCTTTCATGCAATACTGATCATTGCATTACATTAGTAGCAAATCCAGCAATCTCACATGCCATCTCCACTCACCATTTGCATGATTTTTCTTGAAAGGAATATGCATAACTGAAAAGGCTGCACTTCACTGATTGCAGGCATGGTACAGCTGAGATGCGTTCAGGCCCTTCTGCCTGCTCGATAAGAAAACAAAACATACCTGCCTCTCGATGCAGAGTTAGACTGAAACGAGGCACAAGCCACTTTGTAAATGAGGGTTTTGATATTGGTTCATCTCAGTTGGTGTCACACACCAATATATTAGTCAATGGTCTCCTGTTGTCAGCATGCAACACCATCAACCACTGGTTGTTAATTGGTAGCTTGATTTCAGTTTTATACCAGCCGCATCAGTTTTTCCACATTAAATTCCGGCTCTTGTGTGAAGCTGGGGAAGGGGGGGGGGGGGGGGTTTGTTTGGGGTGTTTTTGTGTTTTAGTAGCAAAGAGAGTGGAAAGTGTGACACACAGAGCCAGTGGCAGGCGTGGAGACGGACAGGAAAAAGAGAGAGTTTAATGGCTCCGTACAAGCCATGAGCTCTAGAGATAGACCTGTGGTGATTGGTTTGGACTATATTTCCAACAGCCCGTCACTTGCTAAAATAAACCAGCAGTACTACCGTGGCAGAGGGGAAATTACCCTGAAATGTCACTATTAGCTGTCAGTGGAGCACTCTGAACCAGTAGCAGAGGCTATGTTTAACTGTGCTGTCCAGGATTTATTAAATAACATGTTGCTGTCACTCCATTGCAAGTATGTAACTCTTCTGTTTGCCTTTTCTCCACTCTCTCCAGTGGCTCTGCAGCTGCCAGAGGGCCTGCAGATGTTTGCCTGTGTCATCGCTGACATCATTGAGAGGTAAGGTGATTATTTTGATTGATTGAAATTATTTGAGAGTCTGTGAGTAAGAAGTCAAGCCAGCAGAGTACGAACTTTAACTGCCGCAGCCACTTGGTACTCATTAGGAGAGCGAGAGCTTTATCGTAATTCCCCGCCTTCGACTCAATCAGGGATTCAGCAGAAAATGAGACACGATTACGCTGTTTTAGGACAGAGCAGATATCACAGCTTCCCTTGCTCACAGTTGGAGGAGGGAAGAGATATTATTCTTGTTAATTACATCTTGTTTCAGTCTGCATATGCCCTATTGCACACCAGCACTCTATCACACAGACACCACAAAGTTCTTTTTTTTTTCCATCCTGCAGCGAGAAGTGCTTCAGTGTTAATGTGCTTTTTTATACTATGCTGTGGTTTGGCCTACACTGTGATAAATCAAATTTGTGCTTTGTTAATAGAAACACATTCTGAAAAACATTCATGTGAGGGCCGCTATGAAGCACAATTTTTTCCCTTTTTCTGCTTGTTTTTTTTTTTTTTTGTCTCTGTGGTCTCATTGTACCTTCAGTTGGCCTTGGTTTCTCAGGAGCACTGCCCGCTAAGTGTTTTCTCAAAGAAAATTGCTGCTATCATTAAACACTAAGAGTGGATTCTTTTCATAGGTGTTTAGTCAATATTAACCTGATTACAAGATGGACAAGATGAAGAATAGAGTGGCTGGAGCTACCATAAACTTTTCAGGCTGGGTGGATATTTGATTTCACACAGGAAACCTGGATTACATCAGTTTGACTGTATTATTGTGCTCTTCATGCTTACATGCGCTTTGTATTACTATGCCAAGAAGACACATTTATTTTCCATATAAATGATAAAACTTCTTGCTCAAAGAAGTGTTGGACAAGGGGTTTGGCTTTCTCTCTTGCCTCAACTCTTTTATCTGTCTTCGTCATTTTGTTCGTCTTTTTCTACAGCTGTATCAGACCAGATCTTTCTATCACTCTCTCTTTACAGTCAGTCAGATAGAGTGAAGTTTTGATGATAGGGTCTGGTCTTATCAGTCCTGCTGCTATCAGACTGACAGCTGGCACCGTTTGGTGCATGGCTTTTAAACCACACATCCATGCAATCCACATTTATATGTTTGAATTGTCACTGTCCATCATGGAGTCTGGGAAATCGGCCCCATCTCTTCTAATGAGAGCAATTAGCGGACACTAATTGCTTTTCTCACTGTCTTCATACCCCGGCCTCTATCACTCTTCCCTCTGTATTTTTCACCCTCTCTTCACCATCCACACTATTTCTCCCAGACTGCGGCAGAGAAGATGGTTCTCACGGTTTCCCTTCATTAGCTCCTGCTATATAGTTTCCCTTAAGCTAGTTTGGTTCTGTCTGTGCTGTCTTACTATGTAAGAATTTTCTTTCCAATTCTAGTCTTTCCAGATTTAACAGATGGGTTCTTTGAATCCTGGATCAACATCAGAGCCTCTGTGAAGTACTAAATATCTTCCATCTTGTGCACCGACCAACAGCTTGAGCATATAATTTGAATGACATCAGCTGAGTTTTAGTGCTATTGTCTCCCTATAAAATAACAAAGTTCTTGACAAACTCAACAATGGATAACATGTTGTTATCTAGGATCATACAACCACAGTGTTTTTTTGTTTTGACTGATATTTCCAGTTTAGTACAACTTGGGTCTTATTTTTGCAGTTTTGGTTTTTCCTCTTGGTTATGATAACATTTTAGTGACCAAACTGCTGAGATCTGGGACCAGGGCCATATAGCGACAACAAAGTCAGACATGGCAAGGAAATAGTGGTCAGGTGATCAGACACATTGTAAACAAAATGATAGTTTAGACAGATTATCTAAACCATTTTATTCAGAGGTTAATCTGAAAGTGAGCACACCTGAAATGTCGACAATAATCCCTGATTGCACACATCTACGGCAAATGCTGTAGGTCAAAGGTGATCCACAAAGTCGATCTGTAAATCGTGGGATGTTTAACAGTCGGGTAATAATTAGGGATGTCCCGATGATCCTGATCCGAGTCATTTAATATTTGGTAGTCTATTCCGATTCTCATATTTACCTAAATGTTGATTAAATATATATCTGACTAATTGAAATAAATTGCGTAGCCAGGCCCAGCCCCAATACCGATATTTAGGATTAGCTCGGGTAGGGATGGGTATCGAGAACCAGTACTAAATTGGTTCCTCACTGGTCAGTACAGAAATATTGATCAGCTCCTGGACAAACTGAGCTGCTATCATTTTTTATGACTCATGTGTAAGTGCGTATCTGAGCGAGTGAGCGGTATAAGAATTAGAGTATTAAGCTGTAAGCTGTGAATGTAGCAGTGTGTGTGTGTGTGTGTACAGTTTAGGCTAATTGTCGGTGAATAGATGCTACAACTCCTCAAGACCCAAGCCAAGTTCCACCTGCTGATAAACTGAAGGGGGTTATCGCCCACGTTAGCAACAAGCTAGTCTCACATTGCCAGACCTATCTCCACAGCACAGTGTCAGCTCTGGTGGGCTGACCTTTAATGTAGATCAGCTATTCTCATTTCAGTGACAAGCTGCTCCTCCAAGTTTTGCTCAGCACCACCTTAGCGACTGACCTTTAAGATGGACCAGCTCATTTTAGTGACAAGCGTGTGAGCTGTCCTGACAACTGGAGATAACTAATTTTGTTAGACCAGACATTTGTAGCAATTGTTCCTCCCACATACAGGAAACTCGGGGAACAATTTTACTATTACTATGGCCAAAAAAATAAGAAAAGATCTCAGTTCTAATAAACAGGATTCTTGAACTCGGCTTTGTTTCATCCATCCTCTGACCACCAGAGACGGTGCATGACAATGGTTGACTCATTAGAACAGGGTCGCCGTGAATCTGTGTACATACCTCAGAAAACACAGCAGAGTGTCTATACCCATAGGATGAGAAGCTATAGTGTATAGTGACTTAAATGCATAGATATCGTGACCTGCCTGACTGAGAATCTTCTTAGACATGCTTTGCTTGCTCGCCACAAGAATGGCAGTTTAAGTTGACAGCCACGTCACGTCTGAAGTCTTATCAGAGCAAACAGTGAATCTAAGATCAACACCATCTGGTGGCTCCTCACCGTATGATCTTTGATCCCGATGTGGGCATAGAATTGAAACATTTGTAAGGAGGAACTTAAGGTCTTGGTTCAACTTTGTTTTCACTTCATACTGTAACCGTATAGATAGTGCCCTGGAAGTCAGAATTGTCTTGATATCAATCTCAGCATAAGAGCTCAGAATTTGGCTGAACCCTTCAAAGGCTTAACCTGCAGGTGAAAGCTGTCTGTTTCTGGTTGTTTAATCTGCCCTTCAGATGAAACTGCTTGCTGGGGAGAAACCAGGATGTTCTGCAGAGAATCTCATGTAAAACTTAACAATGATCACCAGATAGAGAATGAAAAATATTGAAACCGGATTTTGCGGTGGCGACCACTTCAGAGCACTTTATTATGGCAACAACTAAGCCAACTGTTCTGTCGATGTAACACCCTATGCATGATGGACATACCCATACTAATGGGCATACCTATCCTAATGTGGATCTGGCATGGTGTTTGGAGAGAGTGAGTGACAGTGACCTTTGGATGTTGACGCAGCAGGCAGCTGACCTTGTGTCACCCAGCTTATGTTGAGGGTTACCAGAGGTCCCGGGAGTTGGGCGGCTCTGCCATCACCATCACTGCCACAGTCCCCACAGTCAGGAGACAGGGATGAGGTCCATACCAAAATGGGGATGAAAGGGCTAAGCTGCCCTCAGAGTAAGGCGCTTCGATGGGACAGACTGCTAAGTCTTAATGAGGACAAGCTGCTCTGAATTATGGCCATACTGCAGTTAATACACTTAGACCAAAACATACATATGCACACTCTTACAGTCACAGTGTACCATGCCTAATGTGGTAGACACAGCATTCCTCTTTCAAGCATTATCTCTCTCCCTCTATGTTTGTCTGTCCATTTAGTTAGCCATCTATCTGTTTATTTTTCTGTCTTGTCCACCCTCTTTCTCCTGTCTTTCTGTTTCACTCACATTCATACTAACAACCAGAGGAAAATCTTGGACTCACATTTAGAATAAAACAGCACAGCAAACTACATCCTACTAAATGACCTTAGAGTAGACTCAGCACTGTAAATGTAAACTGTAAATGGCATGTCTTCCTCACTTTTCAGAATTATACTTTTGTTTCAGTTTGGTGCAATTATCTGCCCAGCCACCAAAATCCAGATGAGAGACGCTCTCAGATCTCTATCAAGGGGAAGAAAAATACACATATATATATATATATATATATATATATATACACACTTTTTGTGCATTTTTCTTGTATGCTACCATTATTATGCAAAGCATGATAATCAATTTTATCATGATTTGTCATTTGCATGATGATATAAATGTAAAAAAATGCAGGAAATGGCATTTATATACTTTCTTTTTCGCTGAAGAACCTCTAACAACCAAACCTACAGCCTTGGCCGTGAAGGTGATCATTTAAATATACTCTAAAACATACACCTACTCAATGTAGAGATGCTAAAATGTTGATGTACTTTATAAAGATAAGGCTTAGTCCAAGGCTGTTTTATTAAATAAGAATTATATTTAGGTCAATATACCTTTTAATATAACTACATAACATTCCTGGACTTTAACACGTCATTACTAACCCACAGATGTTTTTGCACATAACAATCTGTATATATTAGTTTTGCATTGATACTATGCAGGCTACAGAAACCTTTGAGATGGGAGCCCTCTCTCTACTTTAAAGTAGATTGGTCTGTACAATTAACTCCTCTAATGCCTGCCGTCTAAATGACCATGTCACAACATGCGAAGCAGCAGTCCATTTATTACACTGTCTGATTCTCGCCGTGCCATTTCATTTCTTTCTTTACTCTCTCAGTGAGTTGACATTGTCATGGGAATTCAAAGACTTATGAACTCTGCTTTCACAAGTAAACAAAAGAGAAAAAGCTTTCAGAGTAAAAGAAAGAATTGCTAACTTGTGCAGGCAGGCAATGATGCATGTGCTGTCACTGTACCATATGTTTTATTGCCTTTGATGGTATGCCAGCTGTCTCTTCCTAGCTTTGAAAGATACTTTATGAACTTACTTCAATATTTACTGCTGCTGCTTTTTGACAGTGGGGAATATAAAGAGAGTAGCAGAAAGCAGGGTGCGTGGGGATGTCGCTGTGTCCCCATCCTGAGGACAGCACTAGCATTTAATTTTCTGTCTTTGTCCTCCTGGCACAAAAACCCTGGGCCTCTGCATGGAGATAATAGCTTGTAACCTAATCCGAGGTCTTGTTCTCTGATGTTTGGTGCTTAAACGACAAATTTGCTGAGCACACAAGGCCACAAGGCTCCTGCTATTGAAGCAAAAAAAACAATAGTGAAAAATGAAACATTTCTTTCTGCCTGAAAAGGCCTCCTCTGATCATAGATCATAAGAGCCAATATACATGTTTTAATAGGGCTATTGTGTTTTTTCTAATATGCGTACCCAGGAGTTCCTATAAAGCAGTATTGATACAAAGTGTAATAAAGTAAACTGAATTGACATTTTATTATGAAACAAGACTTTGCTGCAGTTTAAGGGGCACAGACAAACTTTTACAACGAATTACACCAACATCTTTAGAAATTAGGTCATTGGTAGATGAAAAAAAATTCTAGGTTCAGAGAAGATGACGTGAAGCACAGTTTACCAACCAACTGTTACATTGGTTAAATTGGTGTTCACTATTTCTGACTGAAGAGAGCATTACACCAAAGTTTAAAATGAACTGACACATCTGTGGCAGCCCTTGTTTTGTATATTTTAACTGTTTAACTGAGCTGCTGTGGCCACATGTCAGAAAGGTTAGGGATATTATGTCACCTGCCCTATTACTCTTTACTAATTGTGATTGAGGGGCGTTTGGTGGGTTATTCCAAATGTCAAGCCTCAAGTGTTGCACTAGTCAGTAGTGTATCATTTAAGTTGAGGTAAAAAAATATATAAATAAATAAATAAATAAAATAATAATAATAATAAAAAAATTAAAAAAAATTAAAAATAAAAAAAATATATATAGGGTAAGTTACTGAGAGTACTGTAGGTATAACTGTCATGATTTTTGAAGTTATCTAACTTTTATATTCAGAAGAGCTACATGAAAGTCACAGGTACACTAGTGAACATAAAGTTGCATTAAAAAGTAGTTAAAAAGGGAAAAAAGAGGAATATAGCAGAACAGATACAACCAGAGATAGGTCAATTAAAATGTATGAGTAATGTGTTACTGAATGCCAGAATATTTATTTTTCCTAGATCTGGCAGTTGTCCTAAACCCATTCACTCCTTACCAATTCCCTTAGTTTCAAGTTTTTCTGCAGAATAACAGTCAGCAAAAAATAGCCCAGTTCTTCAGACTACAGTATAATGAGGCCCACATGTTTGATTAATATAGAAACAAGAGTAGGAAGGAAGCTTTCCCAAAAATGGCCTCATGAATAAAGATAGTTTAGTGGCTACGCCTACGCATTGTCAGAGATGGCCAACCAGCCCCGGCGATGAGTACACAGTGATGAATAAGGGATTTGCAATTTGTTACAATCTCAAAGCACCATCATAAATGGTGTCTAACATCCAAAGACACTGAGCTGATGGAGTCACAAATCACCATAATCATATAATAGTTACATTTGGCAAAAGCTTTCTTTGGCTCAAAAGTAGGGCTGGGCAATATAATCGATATTATGTCGATATCGTGATATTTTTGTTTATTTGACAGGGACAATGCACAATAAATATATTGCACCAGCAATAGCTAAAAGCTCATTTGCATCTGTAGTCCCTGGGCGAGAGTCAACGGTGGCACACAATTCTGAGCATGAGATCAAAAACATAATTCAGTACAGCATTTCCATACCACAATACAATTACACACTATATATCAATACATCATACACAAACACATGCCTGCACTGCATATAGCATATATAACAACACAGCATATGAGACTACATATTGTCTTAGATTTTGTATATCTGTTGTCTTTTACTGGTTTTAAAGGCTGCATTACAGTAAAGTGATGTAATTTTCTGAACTTACCAGAATGTTCTAGTTGTACTATTATTTGCCTTTGCCCACTTAGTTATTATATTCACATTACTGATGACTATTTATCAAAAGTCTCATTGTATGAATATTTTGTGAAAGCACCAATAAATATCGTCGCAATATCGATATCGGGGTATTTGGTCAAAAATAGTGTAATAGTGTGATATTTGATTTTATCCATATAGCCCAGCCCTATTCAAAAGAAAAAAAGTGTGCATGCTTTTTAGATTGTGAACAATGTTTTCAGTGTGGGATTTATTACAAATTTACAAAATTACAAAACTTCCAATACTCAAGTTTATGACCAAATACCTGCATAACTAATGACATTCCCATCACACTCAGCTGTAGTTAGCGTATATGCTAAACAAGGGCGCAGATTTAATTGCAACATTGGAGGGGACACATATGAAGTGGGGGGTCTGGAGTTCGTCCCCCTGAAAATGTTGAGTATCAAACACTTAATTTCCTGCATTCTGGTTAATTTTTATGCACCAATTAATGGTGGAAATGTCTTTATTTAGGCCATGTAAAGGATTTCATTTGATTTGATTTATTATATGTAAGAAAACACAAATTAATAAACATAGACAACAGAAATGTGATGGAGAGGTGCAAAAAAAACCCTCAGAGGGCCTTGAAAGGAAAAAATGCGTGCAGAAGCATTTCTGTCTATAAGTCGCGTTCTAGTGATTCCTCAAAATAACTACTACTGCTAATTCCATGTTTTTATTGGGGAGGACAAATGCACATGCTCTAAATATTGTCCCCTGCCTCCCCCCCCCCCC
>JAOVVB010114905.1:0-12669 GCA_028570985.1 Heterobranchus longifilis
CCCTTTTGTAGATAACTTCTTTTGCTTGCACACTAATTTTTTTTTAAACATTGCAGGGAATTAAAACCTGCGAACTGCAGTGTGCCAATTTTTATGCCTTGTCTTTGTTTTGTAGATCCATCGTCTGCTTTACATTTACCAGGCAGTCCTGTCACAAACGTGTCCATGCTTTGCTAGCAGTGCAGCAGAACCATGCATCATTTATTCATATTTCGCCTCGCCACCCCCCCCCAGGGGTCGTGCCCCCAAGTTTTGGAACCACTGCTTTCACTGAAGACATAACAGCACGTCACTGCAGAAAGCCGATGTTTACCTTCATGCGGTCATATTTATCATCCACATCCTGGATCCAGGAAATGAACTGACGAGCGTTGAAGCGATCTCTCACAGATTTGTTCTCATCACCCTGAAAACATACACCAAGTTACAATGTAGATCATGGATTATGTAAGAATTGGCTGCTAATAAAATCTGTTATAATTAGGGATGCTAATTTTGAGGGGTTTTTTTCTGACCGATTTGCTGACTTTCGTTAACCGATCATTAACCGTTTAACCGAAAAAACAGTTCTCCCGTCCGGGAGGTTCGGACATACGTCCCACGGCTACGGACAGCTGCAGAATTGTACCGGTCGCACAGCCACGATGTCGCATGCATGCATTGTCGTGGACACATGCAGCCACTTGGAACTGTTTGCGCGGAGTGTATGTCCGAGCCCGTCTCCGCCGCATCCACCTGCGAGGTTGTCGGCTGTGTGTGCGCCTGGCATACCGTGTAGGACGGCCGATTTAACCCGCCAGTCCTCATCGATATAGTGGCATGTTGGATTGGACAGCCTATTTTTCCGTGCATTTTTTTTCTTACTTTAATTTTTAAAAAATAAATCGTTTTTAATTGTTTTAACAGTCAAAATTCTTATTGTCGGTTCACGGTTAATTATTAACATCCCTACTTACAATTGACTTGACACTTAAGGGGCTTTCACACCGCCGCACGGCAACCGCGTTGACAACCTACCTGCAAAAAGCAAAGCGCTTTTAAAAACAGCTCCTGCCGCCCGGCAGCAACCGCCAGAAGTTCAGCACGGTGAACTCTGGGCGGCAGAGCAAAATACACTTCCCCATTGAAATGACTGGAGGCGGCCAGTTAGCACGCAGCGGTGTGAAAACCCTATTAAATGTACATTTAAATATTTCCTACCTGGCTCTCTGATGGCATGTTGTACACTTCAGAATCCAACAGCATGGTGCAGGCGCTGAATGGCACAGCCTGATTGGCTATTGTCCTGGCTGCTCTGCTGTGGACCCTTAAAACCTCCTGCTCACACGAAACAATCAGCTTCTCCTGTGAACAGTAAGCAAAAGAGAGAAAGAAAATTAATATTCAATATTAAGTTGGGCATCAGGCTAACCAATGGCCTGGCTGGTGAGGTTAATAGAAATGGGTCAACAAATCCACTACGTATGTTTCACAGAAATCATCTTCACCTAATTAGCGAGAGATGAAATACATTTGTGTCTGCATTTCTATTAAAAACAGGCTTTGATCTTTTATCAAAGAAGTGCTGGTAGTGTTAAGTACACGTGTGTTGCTGTATGTATAACAGGGAGTGGACAATGAGTGAATTACGGTTAGAGAATGTAGAAAATATATTCCTTACCCGTTCTATGCTGTGCTGCAACCTGAGCTTCCCTCTCACGGCCTCCTGTTGTCTGAAGAGCTCCTTCAGAGGTTCTGACAGCGACGGAGGCGGAGCAATCTGATGAGCAAACACAACATACCTGTATTATATACCTTCAGACCCCTATTACATCAGACAGTATTTCATTTTGCAATGTAAACTCAGGAAAATCTCTAAAATCAAGCCTTTTCTGTCTACAAAAAACCATGCATTTATCTCATCACGGCTAGATTATTGCAAATCCCTTTTCTCTGTCTGCAGCACTAAATCTCTCTTCTTTTTTTCACTATTTCCTGACATTTTATAGACCAAAGGATTAATCAATTAACCTAGAAAATATTCTGCAGATTAATCGAAAATTAAAATAATGGTTAGCTGCAGCCCTACATTTAATAGCTGCAACTGCATTTATTTGTAAATGTTTCCGGTTACATTTGAAAGAGTTTATACAACATTAAAGCTGTAAGCTCTTCCATCATGCAATCATTCAAATGTTGGAATGATTCATAAACAGAAACCAAAAACAAACTGCACATAGGGGCAGAATGAAAATAAGATTTAGATCCTCCATGGGCACTTTTTTTTATGAACAAGCTCTATTTTGATGTTTTCATACACACTGGCTCCTTATTTACATAAAAACAAAATCCCAGTGTGAATCCATTTTCATTGTGAATTAGAATCGAGGGCCAGATTTGGTAAGTTCAGTATCACTGCTATAGAGAATGTGCATAAAAAAGGTATGGGGTATTTATATACAGTCAAAACAAATCTAATAAAAAAAAAGAAGCTGGTCACCAGGGGGGCAGGAGGGTTTTAAAAGGTAAAGACACCATAACTTACCACAGGGATGTGAAGCTTGCTGAGGGGCTTGCCATCCAGTAGGTAGGAGCCGGTGTAGGTCACATATTCAGCGTAACACTGTGGAGCCTGTGGGGTGATGTAGCACAGAATCTTCCTCTTTTCCTCAATCTTCTTCCTGATCTGCAGGTACTCAAAGTAAGGGTTGGACCGGTCACTGTGGTAGGGCTCAATATCATCCAGTTTGATGGCATTGACCACTACAGCCAAAGTCTGCTGGATCATTTCCCTGGTCTGCTGCATGGCTGTGTTTACCAGCTGCACCTGGACCTGCTGCCCAGCAGAACGTGGAAATTTCCTCTTCCGTGGGTGCTGGGTCTGGGATTCCTCTTCGTCCACGGGGAGAGGGCGACCTTTTGTCGTCTTGCTGATTACCACTGGCGCAGACGTCGTCACAGAAGTAGGTACAGACACTGCTGGGGTTGTGTTAGATTGAGCAGAGGAGACGGTGAGCACAGATTCTTTGTCTTTCTTCAGAGCTGGGAAGGAAGAGTTTGAGGTGGGTGTTGGGGTTCTAGTAGGAATCGGGTTAATGGTCACTGTCGGACTGGTCGTTACAGGGGTGGCAGTGGCAGACGAGGTTATTATGCTGGAGGTAGGAGGGACAGCAGCAGCAGAGGGATTGTTCTTGGCGCGATTGCGGGTCATCCTTTGAGGGATTTCATCCACCTTCTTGGGGATATCTACAGTGGGGGACACAGTGGTCAGGGTTACCGGCGTTAGCTTGGTTGCGGTATCCTGAGTGTCTGGTAGTTCCACTGTGCTGGAGAGGGCGACTGCTGCTGGGAGCTGAGGAAGAGGACTGCACGATACGGATTCTGCGACAGGCTCAGACATTTCCTCCGGTCTCACCTCAGACTTGATAGCAGACACTGAATCCATGGGTAACTGCAACGACTCAGTGAGGATCTGAATGTGATGTTGCTGACCGGGATCCGATTTCACAGATGAATACAACATACTTGGATCTGACTCATCGGATCCTCCATAAGGTCCTTTTCTTTCCAACACACTGCCCTGTTGTTGTGTTAGAGAGAGGGAGCTGTTGACTGGCAGACTCTGAGGCTCAGGGTCCAACTCTTGCTGGAAGTTGGCATGTGGTGACGGCACAACCAAGTCTTGTCCGGTAGGTTCTCCTAAACCTAGGTCTCCGGCAGGGCATGAAGTCTTAGCCAGGCTTGGTAAGTCCATCTCAATTAAGTCTGAGTCAACTCTGTCTGTGATTGTATGTCTGATGTGGGTCGGCACAGACTTGTTGTGGTCAACTAGTTCTGGGTCTCGAGACTCAGCTTCTTCCGGCTTGTCTGGTAGCGGTAGGTCAGGCAAGGAGAAGGGTCCCAGGTCATCCAGTTCATCTGCATCAGCCGAGAACGGGTCTGCCCAGGGCACCACGGGCTCTGGGCCCACAGCTGGAGCCATGTGGCTCTCTGTGGTAGCGCTGAAGCTGTGCGTGCTCTGTCTGCTATCTGGTTCTTCACACGGTGACTCTGTGTCCATCTGGTGACTTTCCTCTATGCTAGGCTTGTTACAGTCCTGGAAGAAAGACTCCAGCCTATTGGAGGATGACGAGGTGTTTAAATAGTTGGGTTCCTCGTCGATAGCTGCATCCGGCCTCTCTGGAGAGGGGATGTCAGCCACAGCCTCCTTCTCTTCGTCAAAGTCCTCTGGGTCCTCTTTGTGCCACCTATTCCAGGTAGCATAAGGGGGAGTGACGGAGGGGTGTCCAGACAAGTGCTGCATCTCGCCGTCTGAATGGTATGGGCTGGTTATTTTGGAGACGGCAGCTTCTATCTCCCCGTACGTTCTGTGGGGAGATTTGAGGTCTATATCGGGGTTCCAACCCATGCTGTGATCAAAACAGTTCTCTCCATGGTTGGGTGGAGAGTGTGCGGGGGAGAGGTCTTGGACCTCTGGTTCCCGCCGGTCTGGAGACTCTGCAGGCCAGCTCTTCCTAAGAGGGTCCTCGACTGGAGAGGAGAAGGAACATAGCTCCCTTGTTTGCTCCGGCTCCTCCGCTGCACAGTGGTCTCCATCGACTCTCTCATCCATATCAGCTTCATCCTCAAAGTCCTCCTCTTCTTCATCCTCCTCCTCCTCCTCTTCCTGCTCCTGTTCTTCCGTGACAGAGGGAAGATCTGAGAGGACCAGGTTAGGCTCACTGTGGTGAGGCTCAGAGATGTCATCGATGTCCAGGGGTGGCAAAGCAGCAGGAGCTGGGGTTGGCGGCGCAGCAATGTCGAAGCAGGGCTCCTGGGGATCTGGCCTGTGAACTGGTGTAGAAGGTTTGGGCAAGAAACTGTTGTATACATTGTCGTGAAGGTGTTCATTGCCCTCGGCACCGGCAAGAGTAGGTGCTGCCACGTCTAGCGTCGAGAGGGCTGGCTCCCGCCGAGGGGACAATATTCTAATTGGAGAGAAATAAGGAGATGGCAAGCACTCCAGTCTATCCACAGTTGCTGATTTGTCCTCTAGAGTTTGGGAGGACGGATCAAATTCAGCTGCTGGATCACTCTGTTGTCGAAGGAACTTGTCAGCCTCAGCCTTAAACTCCTCCTCCAGAGGCCTGCGGACGTCAGAGGATGCAGAACGGCTGACAAGTGGCAGCTGGAGGTTCTTCGCAGGGGTGGGACATGTGCCCTCCTGGAAACTCTGGGAGTTAGAGTACCTGCTGGGTGGACAACAGAAAGACAAGACATTAGAAAATATGTCACATTCAACAGAGTACAAAAGTTAACCCTTTGAGGGAGTGCCGGCTGAAATTGTGTCTTTCAGAGGCTGTTGGGGCTAGAGTAACCATATTGGTATCATATGAAACTAGGAGACTCTTGTGGATTCAATGATCCCAATTGAATTCATGTGTGATGATGTTAGTCTCCATAGTAACCATTTAATTGTAGTGAGACCAATTTTTTTAAACTTGACCTCACTGTATAAAATGACCTGTTGTGATCTCTAGGATAATCACAACCTCATGAAACTTCACAACCACAAACTAGAGACCTAGGGCATCCATATAGCTTTCCTATATATATTCACAATAAGGGAGTTTCTGAGCATTTTCCAGAACAGAAGTGCTTGCTATCCAATCACCGAAAAATGCAATTCTTGATCTTGAAAAAGTTTTCCATACCAAATCACAGCATTATTTTTTCTATGGTATTCCTCAAGGTCTTGGTGTCTTCATATGGTATTTAGGAGGAATTTCTGACCATTTTTAAATCAATTCTTGAGTGGTCAAAAATGGTTAAATTGTGCACCAAATCTGTGTAACAAATGGTATCAACCCCAAAATTGCTGCAACAACTTGTGAGACACAATAGAACATTTGTATGTTGACCAAATTTTTTCGATCATAATGTTCTAAGACTTTATACACTATAAACCATCAAAATTTAATAGGCGCCTAAACAAAACACAAAGTTTATGAGAGATTTATGACAAGAGAACTTTGACGCACAGTGCTGAGCTGCGTCTCAAATTAATCTTCAGGTTCTGAAATGATGTACACCGCTTCTATGTGGCATCTACTGTTGACCTGCTGTCTCCCCTTAAACATGGGCTGCCCCCCTCTAAAAAGTCAAAAATGGGTCTATGTGGGTCTCAGAGGGTTAAACAGATATGAAAGAGTACTCAGTTCTGCCTTTCTGCTGCCTTCAGTAGACTATACTGCAAAAATACAACAAATTGCTTGTTGAATAAAAAAAGAAAAATTATTTCCAACGTTCTTTTACTGATCACAAATGAATGATGTTACACTTTAAAGTGCAGTTTTCTACTGCTACTCTTTCACCAAACTCAAAAAATCCCTGAGTGCCACATCAGTCTTTCGTGATGTTTATCGCGCAAGACGATTTAAAAAAGAAAAGGCTATATATCGTACAAGATTATGAGGTCTCAGCTCTGTTAAATACGAATGATAGACTTTCTGAACGGCTTGTTCAGATGTTGCTGATGATTTCTCGAGGTTTGCTCGTGTGTGCGTTTTTTTTTTTTTCTTTTTTTCTTTTTCTTTTTGGACTGATAAGTGAGTGCATCCCTGCAGCTTACTTGTTTCCTTCGGTCTTCAGGCCAGCAGATCCGTAAACTAGTGAAGGATGGTCTTATCATTCGCAAACCTGTTACGGTCCACTCCCGTGCCCGCTGCCGCAAGAACACGCTGGCACGCCGCAAGGGACGACACATGGGAGTCGGTAAGTTCAAACCACCATTTTTGCCTTCTTAGCGGAAAGTTATTTACCTGATGTTCTTTTTTTAAGATTTATTTGTATAAAGACGGCTATGTTACAGTGCAGATTATATTTATGAAAGAGTAAACTTATAACAAACTTTAAATTGATCCACTAGTGAAAGTAAAGAAACTGGAGTAACAGTGACTTGTTTTTGAGTATTTAACAGTTAGTCTTGTGAAATGATTTTGTTAGACATCTTACTACCTGGATGATGAAGTCAGAACTCATCTCTTTTCCCAGGTAAGAGAAAGGGTACAGCCAACGCCCGTATGCCAGAGAAGCTGTCCTGGATGCGCCGCATGAGGATCCTGCGTCGTCTGCTTCGTCGCTACAGGGAGTCCAAGAAGATCGACAGGCACATGTAGGTTCAGGACGTCTTTCTGCTCGTACTGATGTGTACTTTAGTTAAAGTATTGGATATTATTTTCTAGGGCAAAGATGTTTTCTTAAGTCTGTATAATATGAAGTGTAGGCTGGGACATCTCTGCAGCACCACAGTATTTAAATTAAAATGGTATTTTGACACATATTTCGCCTTTAACAAATATTGCACCTCCTGTGATTTGAAAATTGCAGGAGGCCATATTGCCATTTTGATAAAATTCATATTAATTGTTCAGTCCTATTATTTTCTGAGGGTTTAGTTTGCTTTTTATACTCAAGCCTGTGTTTTTAATGTCGCTGGTTTTCTGCAGAGGATTCTTGGCCACACAAACCTACATTTGTTTTACAGTTTGTAATAGTGGTTCAGTTCTTGTGGCACTGGGCTCATTTTAAACTAACCAGACCTCTGAAGGTATTTGCAAATCATAAACTGAGCTCAGGGGAGATTAACCACGCTGGTATTACACACAGGCACATTTAAAAGATCTGCTGCATCTGAATTGTTTGTGTTTTCTGGTAATAATTCAATGCCCTCCCCCCCGCTGTCTCTCAGGTACCACAGCCTCTACCTGAGGGCCAAGGGTAACGTGTTCAAGAATAAGCGAATCCTTATGGAACACATTCACAAGCTGAAGGCAGACAAGGCTCGCAAGAAGCTCCTGGCGTAAGTCTCAAACCAAACTGAAGTTCTGTTTGTTTAGGTTCACAGAACTGCATTTATCTGGATAAAATGATGGAAGTAAACACCTTTATTTGGAGCAATAAGGCCCATAACACGAGTGCCCATTCTGGAGGTGAAAAGTATATTTGGTTATCACAATACTTCAATATTCATCCTTTATAGCTCTGCAGTAAAACTGTTGGGCTTTATTGTCACGTAGGTTTAGGATTTCCCCGGTCCATTTAAAATTAAACAGAACAATCATAACCACACATACATTTGCATTGGATTTACATTTATGTAGATCAGTGCTACTCAACTTATGGTCCGGGGGCCAAATCTGGCCCGCAATAGGGTGCCTGGCGGCCATTTTCTAATTCTCAATTCACACTGGGAATTTTTCTTGCACTTGATTGTCAATAAGGTACCAGAGTGCATAATAACGCATAGAAATAGAGCTTGTTTATAAAAAAGTAAAAAAGAATCCTGCCAGACAGAGGTCCAGGCTAAGCCCTGAATGTCCTCAAATCCTAGAAACGCCTCTGCGTACACTTGACCTGTGCAGAGCTGCTGCGACTGGATTTGTCTCATTTCAATTAAAACATGGACAGATTAAGTTGCCTTTATTTTCCCACCTCATACCAATCATAATCCACTGTCTTTAATTTGGCAAATGACAATTGCTGTCTGCACAGTTTCTGATATCAGGAGTCAAAACCTGCCTCAGTGCAGCGTAGCACCGCAAGAAAAAGAGAAGATTACCACTTTGAATGTTAATTAATTGGCCCCTGGCCTCCTGTCATTGTGCAAAAGTGGCCCCCGGGTAAAGCCAGTTGAGTATCCCTGAAGTAGGTGTGTATTAAAGATGGAAGATTATTATTATTATTACACACTGTATGAACACCCGTGTCTGTCCTACAGTGATCAGGCCGAGGCTCGTCGCTCCAAGACGAAGGAGGCCCGCAAGCGCAGAGAGGAGCGTCTGCAGGCCAAGAAGGAGGAGATCATCAAGACCTTGTCCAAGGAGGAGGAGACCAAGAAGTAATCTGGCTCCGTCAATCCTGCCTGACACTGCCACCTGTCAAGTGCCGACAATAAAAGTGTACATAAAAGACACTGATGCTCTCGTCCACTTTTCTTTCCTCGTGAATACCTGATTATCACAGAATAATTAGTTTGTTGTAAAGAGCTGGAGGTCTCATGATCGGGAGACAACTACTGGCCAAATATTAATGCATTTTAGATATATTTCTCCTTAACCTCGTGTATTTTCATTAGTCTTTTGTTTTCAAATGTCTATTACAAAAACCCTTTTCCCACTATTTGTGAAATTAATGCAATGTTTTCCCTTTTTAAATATAGTTAGTAATTTTGGTCACCTGGCAAATTTAAAGGACCAGTGTGTAGGATTTAGGTGGGAATTATTGGCACAAATGGATTTTAGTAAGTATGTTTTGTTTCTTTAGTGTATTATCACCGTGAACTAAGAAAAGTTAAAATCAAAGTCTTTGTATCAACAGACAAAGCGGCTCCTCGTCCACGGAGTCCTCCGTGTTGCGCTGCCGTGTTTCTACGGTAGCCCAGAACGGACAAACCACACACTGGCTGTAGACGGGGCCATTTGTATTTTTGCGTCAGCCACCGTAGTTCTCTTCAGTGCTGGAGCAAGTAGTTAGATCCTTTACTTTAGTAATGGTACTAATACCACACTGTAAAAATACTCCATTCCAAGTAAAGGTCCTTACGTACTAAAAGTAAAAGTACCCAATGCAGAAATTATTAAAAAAAAAAAAATTATATTATTAAATCTTCACATTTGTAAAGCTGGAAAAATGACAAACAATTCTCAAAATAATTGCTGATTAATTATCTGTAAATCGGCTGATTGTTTCAGCTGTACTTAAATAAACACTGGGTTTGCTCTTCATCAAAACAGATATTATATACAATATTTTACAACTTCAAATGTTTTGTATGCTAAAATCTTAATTAGTAAAGTAACTAGTAACTCAAGCTGGCAAATAATGGTAGTGGAGTAAAAAGTACAATATTACCCTCAGAATTGTAGTGGAGTAGAAGTATAACATGGCAGGGAAAGAAAACACGCAAGTAAAGTACAAGTACCTCAAATTTGTACTTGAATACACTCAAAATACAGTACTTGAGTAAATGTACTTTGTTACATTCCACCACTGGTTCTCCGACACGCTCGGCATTATGGGAAACGTTTCAGTTAGCTGCAATCTGCAGCCTCACCACTAGATGCCACTAAATCCTACACACTGAACATTAAGTCCAGCATTCACTCTTTTACTTTTGTTTTTGAGCTCTACAATATGTAATAATAATGATAATAAACTGTATTTATATAGTGCCTTTGATAATATTTGATATAAGATGTGCAACTGCCAAAGCTAAAATCAAACTCAATAACTCAAACTCAATAACTAAATGAAATTGTTATTTAATTGTTAAGTTTGGATTATTATTTAAGATATAAACTTAAAGAAATATATTCACAGAAAAGTTAAAACAACCAAAGAGCTAATAGAACAATGGTGTCAGGAAGAAGAAAACACAGAATTTGCCAAAAGGGAAGCCTATTAAGTATGTATGATTGTTAAAAATGTAACTAATATAAAATAACTAATATATATATATATATATATATAATACAGACACAGAATTGTATTAAAAGTTGCTGAAAAACAAACCGGAAAACTGTATAATCTGCTCCAAATTCATCCAAATCGCTTGTTTTATGCAAACTTCCTGCAGTTATTACCTTCCCTATTTGGGTTAATTTAGTTTATCTGTTGTTATTATGCATTGAATATAATATGAAATGTCCATAAAATATGTCAGTCGGGTCGTCAGTTTAGTCAATGACAGAAAAAGGTTGGGAACCACAGATCATTGTTCTCTTGCTGCTCTTGTTACGTTGTTGTCGGGCTGACCTGCTACCTGATCATCACAATTCTACTGGCAGGTGACAAAAACAAAAAACAAACACCGCTGCCAATACACTGCTGAATTACACCAAGGAGGGGAAAACTGGTTTGTAATTCCTACCTGGATAAGGTAGGAGGAGGTGTTTTATTGTATGTTAGAGATCATTTTAAATGTGCAGATTCATTGCAAGACTTGGAGAGCATTGCCATCTCTATTGTATTATCCCCTCATATGTCTTTTACTGTGTTCACCAGCTCGTCTCTAACTGTCTGTCTGCTGAGCAGGTGTGTGCACGCTGGAGTTTTAGAGCTTTTTGCTGAAAACACCTGCTTTGGCTGTAAACGAGCTGTGAGAACATCAGAACTGTCTCTGCTTTGTTGTCACCTTGTGGCTGAAAGAGATTGTGCCAACTGGTGGAAAACACCTACAAAAAAAGTTTGATCCCATTGTTTAAAAAAAAAGCCGCTCAGGAAAGTATTATTAACGTGAATTCCCATCTGCGCCTGTGCTCCTCCTGCCATCCCGTATGTGACAGAAGGAGCAAAATGTACACAGAAGAGCAAGTAGTTACAACATTACATGAACATCTTTGGTAACTTTGACAAAAATAATTCCAACTCAACATCCACAGAACATTTTTTTTCTGCTGATGTGAAAAAAAAAAGATTGAAAGCTCTGAAAAAGTCAGTAAGCGCACATTGAGCTCTGGTTGTTTAGTCAAACTAAACTGCTGTTCCCAGAGGTCAAGAATTAAGTTTTGTGCTCATCTTTTACGTCAGCGCTCCAGTCTTTAAAGTCCTCGCAAAGTTAACCAAGTAAATTTACTCAAGTCTGGTACTTAAGAACAATTTTAAGGTACTTGTACTTGAGCACTTCAATTGTCTGCAACTTCATACTTCTACTCCACAACCTCTCAGAGGGAAATGTTGATACCTTTAGTTACTTTGCAGATTTAGATTAAAATGATATAATGATTAATACAGATAAAACTTTATTGATCCATGGGGGAATTTCACAATACCCTGCAGTATGTAAAGTAATTAAAATTAGCCCCATCTTTACCAGCTGCTGCAGGAGTTGGGATTACAGAGTACTTTTTTTCAAAGTGGTGACTCGTGCTGAATCTTTGATAACATTTCAAAGTGAGGGCTGCTGTCAAACATGTATTTGCATTAATTTGCAATTGCAAACTAAAAGAAAACAAAAAACAACGCCTTCTTTAAAATCCGGACTCTCTACTGTAGCACCACAGTTAAAATAGGGGATTAAAAGGCATATTATTTAGCATTTTCATCATACAGTTTATAAATTAAATTGGTACAAACATCAGAAATGTCTTTAGGAAGTTGACAAAACAAATTTCATTAAATGACAGAAATCTTAAAAGGAGGGTAAACAAAACATGTGCAATTTGGATTTAGGACATTTTGTGTTTCGTTTGTGTGATTAAATTGAGTTTGAATGCTGTCTTTGTATGTCGGCCTCTGGTAACATGTTTAGTCTTGTTTGTCATCAAAGACGTTTTCTATCAAACCATACGAAATTATCCTCAGACCTCTGATTTCAAGCCAGTTATTATTAATCTTATTTCCTGCTCACATGAAGGATGCAAATCCTTCTGTTAACTTCCTGTCTGCACGCTGTGGTGACCTTTAGTGACTCGACTCTCCGAGCACGCCATTCTGATGCTGTCACACGATTGGTCGCGCTGATATGAGTGCTTATCATCCTGATACATATGGGTCAGTAGGGGCATGCTGCTATAAGGCGGTTATTAGGGTATTGAATGGGCTGACAGCCTACTGTATTGACGGTTATTATGACGAGTAACGGCGGAGGCCAGGTGATGACGTATAATGGAAGTCAGTGAAATGTAGATGACGTGTTTTTCCGGTGCCTAA